>JAYGXS010000305.1:0-33226 GCA_036362985.1 Ligula intestinalis
TGACGCCTGGAAGATTAGGGCTAACGGCTCGGCCGTTTCAAAAGCTAACTCCTTTAACAGCTTGGCCGGGATTGCATCGGAGCCTGGGGAGGTCGATTCTTTCAATTTACGAAGCTCATTCTTAACTACATCTTCGGTGAAGAGGACTGTAGCAATAGATAGGATCGAATTGTCTTCATAAGTGTGGAATAAAAAACCGGGTTTAGTCAACTGGACGGACCGGAAGAACTGAGGGAGATGGTCAGCTTTATCCTTGTCCTCTGAGATTTCGGTACCTTCGGTAGTTCGCAGTAAGGGGATAGGATTCTCTTTGCGCGTGCTCTGTCTTGTAGAACTGCACAGGACTTTGGGGTTAACCATGGCTCGGTTTATCAGATCCTCTTCGAACAGCTGTCGAGCACTGACAAAGAGACGTTTGACCCGGTTCCTCTGCATTTTGTACCTATTAAGAAATTCAGGTGAGCTATCCATTCTGTGCTTTTTAAACAGTTTTCCCTTCTTGTTAACCTTGGTTTTTAAGGATGGATTTAGCCAGCGAGGCCTGTTCATAAGTTTTTGGCGAGTGATAGGGCAGTGGCTAAAGATGAGGTTATGGACTATCCCGTTGAACTGGTCCCAAGCTTCTTCAACGTTGTCGGATAGTGTGGATGCCCAGTCTATGAAACAGAGATCATGTTTCATTTGCTCGAAAACACCACGCCAAATATTAGGACGGAGGTCTTGCGGTTGAGCGGACAAAGAAAATAAACAGTATTTCCACATGAGAACTACATGGTCACTTTGGCCTAGTGGGGGTAAGCAATCCACAATATCGATATTGTCGAGCGACTTAGTGAGCACAAGATCAAGGCAGTTCATCCGCTGGCCTTCACAAATTCTTGTGGAAAATGTGACGTGCTGGGTGAGAAGTAGGGATTGGGTTATATTCAGGAGCTGGTGGTCGAATGCAGATTCAGGGCAATCAGCTGAGGAGGAGCTCCAGTTGATGGTAGGAGCGTTGAAGTCCCCAACAATAAGAATATTTGGTCTCGTAGCGAGGGTTTTAAGGTCATTCAGCAATAGGGCATCGGCCGCAGGATTGTTCCTTAGTGGTCGGTAGACAGTTAAGATATCAAGGCTTTGGGAACCCATTGCTCTTACAGTTAACCATACCGCTTTTTGGCAAGACAGATTCGCCGTTTTTTTAGAAACATGCAAACCGTTCTTCACGAAGGTTGCTATGCCTCCGCCTCTTCGGTTGTCTCTGTCTTTCTGGAACAGTTGAAAGCCGGGGATTCCCATTTCGCCATTGTCAATCTGGTCCGACAACCATGTTTTTGTAATCGAAATAACATCGGAAATGAGGTCGGATACGTTTCATCCTTAGTTCATCCATTTTTGAAAGTAAGCATTGCTCATTGGTATACGTAAATGTTAATTTTGAATTCTTGCGTGGTCCATTTGTAGCCCCAACGCTGGCTACTGGACTAGCTGCGCGGTCATGCGAATCGGTTTGGTCCATGCGGGGGCAGAATGTCTTTCGACTATTTGGTCCTTGAAGATCACGAGATTCGGTTCTCCTTTGATTCTGCGTTCTCTCAATTCTAGAACTAGCATGCGGCGTTTCAGCCTGTCGGCAGGAGAGTAATCCGGCTGAAAAACAGATCCTTTTTAGAAAACTTCAATCGAAAACGCCTGGACAGTAGAAGTTTTGCTTCTGTGTCGCTGGTTAGGACGATCTTTGGTGGTCCTGGTCTAGTCTGCTGAGTTGCGTTTGGGCAAATTCCAAACCGAAATATCTTTTGATAAAAGATTTTCTCAGATGGTTGCGACAGCTCATTTAGGATATCTTGGAATAACCCTTTGTCAGTTTCGCTTCTTTCGCTGGGTGTTTCGGCAGAGGACTCGGGTAGTTCTTGTATGATGGTGCAGTTGCCCTTGTCAGGGCCGCTGCTATTGATTGGGGGTTTCGGTTATCCTCCGACCACTCAGAATCCTCAAATGGTTGATTGATTGCGGGTTTTCGGTTATCCTCCGACAACTCAGAATCCTCAGATGGGCCTCGCAAAATGGAAATGTCTGCTGGGGCATCCGGACTAGTAACGCTCTGTGCAAGGTCAACGGGGCCTTTATCCGGGGACCGCTGAGAGGTATTCGACACTGCCGGAGTGCAGGTCTCCTTAACTTGGGCTGTGACTACCTTCGGATCTGATATTTGCTTTTTGGAAGAGCCCGACGGATTATATTTCGTGACAAGGCGACCTTATTGTTTAGTAGCCGTTGGCATCTTGCTCTTAGTCTTTGGCTGTTTGGGAGGCGCGACTGGTTTGGACTGGTATCCTAGACACCACTTGTATGTTTCCTGTGGATATTTTAGGCACCCCACCCCTCATTCTACTACTGGCTGCTATTTGTGTAGTCTCCTCCGGAATAAAAGACCTGCGGATAAGCTCTTTTATCTCTTGGATTTCTAGTTCGACTCGGTTAAATTTGGCGACTAGCATCTGGACCATCAATTGGCTTGCGGAAACCGGCTGGTCTACTTGCGTCATCTCCACTTGATCTAAGACACTTTTCGAGCGCATCTTCAACCGTGTTGTGATGGTGTAATGGTTAGCGCGTCCGTCCTAGATGTGGATGGTACTGTGTACGAACCTTGGTCGCGCGACATCTTCTCTTCTGAAGTCGAGCCTAACATGTTTGCAGAGCTTTTTACAATCAGCAAAAAAAGATTTCCTGATCAAGGATATTGCCTTAAATTTGAGAAACATATACAAGAACTAGGTTCCTTCGATAGAAAGAGACTTCAAATGCTGAGCAGGGCCGTCGTGTTGAGAAAACTTAAGTTCCTCTTGAAATTCCAAATGCTTGAGTACTTTGAAACGATGAAACAGCGAATTTCTATGTAAGAAGATTGACTTAGCCTTCGTAGAAGTTCGATCTGCAATGCACGATGGAGTAAGGTGTCGATGGAGTAGGTGTCAATGTATATTGCCGCCTGACCTTAACGTTAATTAAGACAGTAAAATGCTTTCGGAATATGTAGCCATCCTCCATGCTTAGAATAAGTGGCTCAGGGCTTGGTGCAGCAATTAAATATATTTTAACGGGGTCTCAACATTTCATTTATCCGTACAAACCCCCGGTGCACACCGTCAACAAGGCAATTCTCCCGTAACGCTGTCACCAGCACGGTCTATGGTTTTGGCTTGACATGACACAAACGAGATATATTATTTTGCGCGTGAACATAGGTCACCAGTTCAAAAGTCAGATAGTTCTATGTGAACTGCAATATTGATATCATTTTCAGTAACCCAGGTATATTAAAATAAAATTTTCAATCTGTTTTTAACACATACACTGGGTATTCGAGAAGGACAGTGACAAAGCTCCCGTCCTTTATGAGAGCTTTTTATTGTACAACATGAACAAACAAGAAGTTGTTTTCTGCAGCATTTGATAGCGTAGGAAATTACTTGTGGATCAAAAGACGCTGGATTTTACCCATATCCTCTTTTATTTTCCGTCAGTTTACTGATCTGAACAAAACTCATATCTACTACACATGACTTTGCTTCTCAATTCAACACACTGAACAAAATAAACAACCTCAAATGTGTTTTGAATGCTCCATTACAACGTTGATCTTCACATTTCATCATATATGCAACCTTCTCTGTATTTTCCACTACTATGACAACATTCGTTATCAGCATTGCTAGAAGTTTCCAGACATGCTGCATAAAGCTATGTTTCAACATAGATTTTTAAATGATCGCACGCTTTGGCGAATGCTGCAAGAAACTTGACTAAATTTGTAAAATTTTGATTAGTACTCGCATACCAGGGAAAACCTATTTATGAAAAGTATGATATGGAAATGAGCACCATTAGGCATATTCAGAACTTAAAAGTAGTACTTAGTAATTATTGAGAAACAAATTTATTCTATAAAGCCCAAGTTCCACCGATGTTAAAACAGATGTAACTTAGAACAATACATTCAAATTTTTGATTGAGTTGTAAACCCAATGACATCAATCGCTTTATATAAAAGAATAACTTTTTATTGAATATTGTTTCATTAAGTCTTTCGTTATTTTATTCGTTTGCAGTGTCTACATATATTTATTGAAAAAATTTCGCATCCCTTAAACATCAACATCGAAACCGTTAAAATATCTTATAAACAAGGAGCGTTTACTAAAAGTGATTGCGGATATTAGTTCTTATAGTGGTGGCCATTTTGCTCATATTTAGGAATGCCTCAAAAGTCCTTACCACATTGTCAAAAATAAATCATGTCCACAATGGAAGTCGAAAATTGTTATTCCTAAAATCAATCAATAAAATTCCCATAAACAGTAACCGATTTGAAAAGTACTTTGAGTAGATGTGCGGCTGACAAATTTATGTGTATACAAATTTTTTCCAAAGCACGTTCGCAATTAATTGGAGACTTATGACAATTTCTTTAATTTACCTGAAAATAAACAATTGGATTTGATTGGGGATAAAAGACCTACTATTCTTTTCAAAATGAATTGTTTTCTACATAAGTGGAGTACTTCCACAATCTGTTGTAGGCTTGCAAATGCAAAAACTGGCCAAATCTGGGCATTTTTTGAAAATGACTATATTTCTACACGACCTAAATTCAATAAGGTCTTCTTTAGACCTTGACGCTTCTAAGCGCGCACAAACCCTGGCAACAACTGTTGCACAAGTACTATTAAACTCAATTTCTTGAAACATAGTGTGACTTTTGCCGTTTGACATGAGTGCAGACGATGCATATTTCAGAGCCCTTGACGCCTGCTGTCAGCAAAGGGGTTCTGTCGTGCAAGTACGAGAATAAAGCGATTACCGCCAGCTTGATCTATGGTTTAGCTTAACCTGACATAATCGTGGTTTAGTATTTGGCGAGCAAAAAAATAAGTCACATGTTCAAGGGGCACATAATTCTATGTGAAGTGCAATATCGAGTAAGAAAAAGAAGACTCGATCGCTGGGCAGCGCATTCCTTCAGGACCACGTGTTGGAATTGCACATAGACCCAAGCTATGACGCGCAGTAGGGTAATAATTATAACTGAACTGATGAATACGAATAAATAATCTGGGATAGTGTATCATGTGTTCACTTTCCAGGTGTTAAAATCGAATAGTAAACTCTTGCATTGTGAATGGTAGCCAATCAAACTGCTTCATTTCTCTGCAGGCGAACGAGGACCCACGGACTAGGATTAAGACTGGACCGCGGGCCCAGACACCCGCAATTAACACAATGTTTATACTAAGGACTCGCGCGTTGCCTGACAGGTTTGTAGTTGAGGGTACAAATCATCTGCATCTCCACGGTAAGTTAACTTTAAGGGTTTATGAGGAAATTGCCTACTATGTCATGCCCATTATGGTGACAGTATCATATGTGATTCCATTTACTAAGACCTTGTTATAAGCCGGTATATTTTTTCTTACGATTGGCGGTGATAGTAGACTTTATGTTTATGAATCAAGGGTAGCTGAAGGATAGGATAAACATTTCGATCCCAGGGTAAGAGCTGGTTTTGACGATTGATAGATGATTTTATTTTTGTCTTGAGCGTTAATGTTATAAAAACTGATTTGTATAGAAAGACTGGAGGCATATAACTATTCCTTGTTGCTTTTTATTTCACGGATAACAGGGGGAAATATGATGATAAAGCCCTAATGGATAGTCAATGTGAAATGCTTCATTAGTATTGGCTCGATGATTCGTGTCAACAACCTGTGCGAGAATAGAACTCGATCTGGTTTCACCTTAAATCAACAGAGCTAGTATGTGTTCACACACTCTTTCATTCAGGCACCTCGGTTTTCGGCAAATGGAACCTGCGCCACAAAAAGGCGAAGAAAGAGTAAATGCATATGCATGTGGCCTTAAACAGAGTCGGTCTCCGCCTCAAACTCTAGGAGGAAAGAGTTCGTGAAGTACACGCGTGAGGTCGGCGTAGGGAATGCTCGTGCTATTGCAATCTTCAAGTGTGGTAATACAACCTCGCGCAAGAAAGGGACTCCTATGTTAAGGTTTTTTGTTCAAGTGGTTAAGATAGAAGGCTTTTTGGCGCATCCACCACCATTACTGAGGATAAATTCTTCCGTGTATCCAGCTGCGGATGTTGGCGTTCTGCTTCGACTGTTTCAGCAGAGCAAAACCGCTGGCGTTTTTTTCCCGGCCAGGCTGTCTTTCGAAATCCTCTACGCAGGATATATCTATAATTTTGCCTTCACAGTAGGACATCAAGGAACGCAATATCATCGGCCACCTTAAAAGCTGAAGAATATGTCAGCGATTAATGTGTGGGGTTAGGCTTTCTGACCAGGGCATCGATTTAAGTGTTGTAGGCTGTCACACAGAGAGTATCAACCACCTATCGGATGTAAAATTCGATTTCTTTGATATTTTTTCTTGGACTCGTTTTCACTATCTCGTTCATATGGACATTTTCGAGAAACGGTAAAGGTGGAGATGCTATATCCACTTCATGCATGCGTCTGTAAAACTGACCAAAACAGAGAAATTTCACATTTCTTGTGCATCGTATAAGTTGTTATCTAAGATCTTTCGCGAGCATGCATATTTGATTGTTCTTCTCCCAAATAAGCTCATACAGGTAGTTTATCAGTTTTACCACGTAAATGTTGGTAAAACGTGATGATACATCCAAGGAGAGCATTTTTTTTCACCTGCATTCTTATATTTCTGATAAATTCAACAATCTTAAATGTGTCTTTTAAGGAAAAGAGTCACCAAACAAATGGCTTAATAATTTGTATCAGTCATTTGGCAATGGCATGATAAAGGGTCTGTGAATTTTCGGAAGGCCATCACTTCCGGTGTCAGTCTTTCAAGATCTTTGTCAGACAAATTGCTTCTTTGTGGAAGTCCTTGAAAATTATATTTAACTGACACTCGATGGCCTCTGTGTGATAAAAGGCATGTTCGAATTTTAAGAATTTTGTAGGATCTACTTCTAGTTTCGTGACATTCGTATTCTGTTATTCAAAAGACTTTTCAGATTAAACGTGGGAATATTTACAGAACTTAGATGGTTTATATACTTTATTGCAAAATAAAGCAGAAACGTGTCTTCCAAGCATAACGAAACCTCTGAGATTGGACGCAAGTTTATCATCTGTGTGCAAATATTCAAAAGGCCGCATATCCTTTGTTTTGCCGTGCCTAGACATATCAGTGTTTCTGACCAAATACCCTCGCTGTCGCTTAGGCTGTGGGTCTTGTATGACCGTGGATAAGATCTTCCACAACAGCAAGCGGAAATATTTGGGCCTTTTGCTGTCACCGCTAACGGTCCGAGAGGATCTGCGCTGTCCCTGCAGGATGCATCGTTATGGTGTGCTCACCGAAAGTGGAACTGCTATTTGACAAAAGATTTCCATGAATGACGTTGGAAACTGCATGAATTGCAAAAAATGACGAGTATTGCCCCAGTTATTCTGTTTAGTGTTCCAACGAGCGTAAAATTGGAAAAGTGACTGCGGTGCGTGGATCGCAAAGATGATATGTCCAATAGCTAAGTGATATCTGAAGTGACTGCACTATGCAGCTTACGTCACAGTGTGTGAGCGTCCTCCGATTGCATGCCTATCTAAGAGCTCCGAATGCAATCCTTGTCAGAATCGATTCAGATTATAACCTAAAATGGTCTATGCAGTAAAAGATGAATCAAAATTCAAAAGTGCATTTTGAGCTATAACTGACTACTGGTTTCGATTTTACTAATGAATGTGGTGCTGGTGTCGTTTCTGTTTGGCTGCAGGCTAGAACCACGCAGGCCCCCGTAGCCCGTTGAATCTTGCTGCCGATATGAGCATTAACGACAGCTGTAATAAGTGAATTATACTAAGTAGGGGCAGTGTAAAGCAGACTCCGGAGGAAAACATGCCAAGCGAATTCCCTTTTCGTCCGTTTATGCATCTACTGCAAGGAAAAACTCGAGCACGTAATTTACAACTAACCAGCGAGGTATGAATAGCTTAGCACTAGCAAAAGCATCTAGGAGGCTGATATAAATAGAATAAGTCCAAGTCAGCAGTGTTTGTAGCCCACAACCGAACTGTACACCTTAGGGACTGGGCTGGCTCTTTAGAACCCGCGAAACACTGTCTTGCCAAATAGCTAGCAAGTACTCTAAGAAGCTTGATTTTCTCCGCATCACGGTGGTATGTGTTAAAGCTGAACTTATTCGTCCAACTGTTACAGCAGTCCATATTCAGAGGTACGCAACAGAAAAGAAAAAAGATGGGGACGCGATAGAGAGTATATGCTAATCGTAACGGCGGGACACCTTCCTGGGTAGGAAAAGATATCGGATTCAGACTAACCGCAATAGACTCAATATAAACGTGACCAATTTTACTCAGAAATGATAGTCAAAACCGTATTAAGAAGGATTTCTAGGCGTTCGGAACTTGGACACACAATCCCGTGCATGCTGTTCATATAAATACACAGGCTATACTAAGCGCATACCCGCATCACGCGTACATTAAAATAAACTGACTCTTTGAAGTGGTGCCGAATTATCCTAAGTTGCAGCTTCCACCGGAAAAAAATTATCAGTTACACTTCGCGGTCATTAGAGTACTCGCTTACATGGGAGATAACATCAACCAGCATTGACTGAAGGCTGATCCATGAATGGGTCTTCAAACTGCCGACGTATTCTATTGGCGGGGGCGTACCCAGCCCTGCAAAGACAGATTCTTGCACGTCCAGATATCCATCATTGTCTGTTAATAACTGCACGTCAACAATAACTGGCACAATATTCGTTGCTGACGCCCTGGTGACTCTTCACATCACTGAAAGTTAATTAAATAATGGTCCCATAATGGTCTTCTACTCCCCTCTCCCTCTTTTGTTGGCGAATCTTACCCCGGATGACCTCCCATAGTTGATAAGCCTATATGTTGCTTTATATTTTTATACAATCCCATCATCCCTTTCGTTTTCATTTATCACCTCGGACGACCTCACATAGTTGAGTGGCATATATCCACTTTAAGTACACTTCCCTTTGTTTCGGTTTCTCATCTTTGAAGATGCATTCCCCTTAGAGTTCAGAAACAGAGGACAATAAACCGGTTGTTTTTGTGCTCGAAAATCAGGATACCTTATTCATAAACCACCATTGTTAATCGCTCACGCTTGCCTAAGTTCTCTTATAACGGACATATTTTGATTTCTGCTGCCACCTGGGAATCTTGATGCGGCATACGCGGCCTCTGCTTAATGCTATACTAGCATGTGCTCACAGAAAACGCCATCGTTTTTACTGTTACGGTGGAGGTGGTTGTGATATTTTGTGTGGGTATCTATTATGCTACGACCTCGGATCGTTTAAAAAATGGAACTGATAATTTGCAAGACACCCAGTAAAGACGTTGGCAGTTTGTATCCATGTAAATGCAGAAAGTTACAATGAGCTCAGCTTCCGAAGTCTTGCCTTGTGTTTCAGCAAACCAAACTGATGAAAAACGACTAATATCTGCAGATTGCAAATAGCACATAGCAAGTAGTCAAGTCTATCGTAGGACGACTGTACTGTACACAATTCGAAAGAGTGGATGTAGGGCATTCGGGCTCCTGGCCATCTCTGAGCCCCAATCCCCGACCAACTAAGAATGTTTTGCAGATTAAAACCGTGAGTAACTTATCCAGGTAACGGTGAATAAAAATTTCAAAGTGCGCTTTCGACTATCAGAGGTTACTAAGATCAAGTTCACCAGTGGTTGTACTTTTCCTCAGACCATCTCCTAAAAACGGTGTGGCGCCAGTAGGTTTACTGGACTCAATCTCGCGATGAAACTTAAAGAGGCATAAGATACGAGAAGTAACCTACGAGGCCCGCCGAAATGGAGGCCAACCCTGGACGTTCTCGGTACTGCTGCTATTGTCAAGTCCGCCTGGGTCGGGGCAACTCTTCTGTACGATGCAACTCCAGCAGTGTTTGTAGCCATCTCCGCTGGAATGGCCTCGCCAACTCGCCCGCCTTCACCTGCTCTAAATGTCCCCTACCTCCACTTGCTCCTACGCCTGCCACGGCTCCTTTCTTTCACACAAATGCTCACGTCTCTGACCTGGCCACGCCACCAGCCTTAAAATGTCACAGTTCAACCGTAACGGCCTACTCAACAATGTTGTTTTGTCGGTTGCGATCGTGAATATGACAGAATTGGGTTTTCATCCGATCTACCTGGTTAGGGCACATACTTGTCCCGAAGGTGCCTTGAGGCTCGTACTCAGGCGATTTATCAGGCAAATACCCCAATTACATCATAGTAACAATCATAGCCGATAAAGCAACGAGCCCGTGGTGCCGAGGTAGAGAGTTGGACTAAATGACCAAAGGCCCCGGATTCAAATATTGAGGCTTCCAACTATTCATATTGAGTATGACTGGCTGATGACGGCTAACAAGTAAGAAATAGCCCTTCTCTTCTCCATAGTGGTCACATTATGGTGACATCACCGACCCTGAATAAATATTTAAGTTCACATAGAAGCAACAGCCTCTAGGACGGATGATGCATGCTCACTCGACAGATAAAAAAATCAATTTTTCTGCCTCAGTTTAAGCTTACAGCATAGATTTGCGCTGCTAGCATTCGCTATCCTGCATCTAAGGACCCTTTGGCTGATTGCATGTGACCATACTCATGTGCACGAGTGTGAAACAATGTTTGGCTCAAAGGCGTGCTTCCATGGACTTTCAGTGCTTACGCTCAACCATTTACTTCGCAAGATACATCAAGTTCACGAGCTTGGTTATCAAAGTACTTGTTGTTGTGTTTGAGGCCATAGATAAATAAGTATTTGAAAAACGAGATTTCTAGTGAGAGAATTTCAGGCAGATTTGTTTCGCAGCAATATATACCATCCATACCACAGTTAAATGTGCTAAATTCTGGAAGAGCCTGCGGCCGTGACCAACTCCGGCAAGACAAGGATTTACACCTCTATTTACATACTCTACAAAATCGTCTTCTCTTCTGCTGGTCCGACTTGCACGCTCAACTTGAAAGTTGTGCTTGCGCGTCACCATACTCCTTAGTTTTCCTCTGTCTTACTGCCAGTTAATTTGCTTTCTCGGTAAACGTTGTAAGAAATGATACAAATCGTCTTGAATACTTAAATACTAAAATCGGGGTGCTGTGATAATTCTTATTATGTAGCGTATTCATTATAAGATTTAATAACATAAACATGCTGAATTCAAGTGAACTCAAATGTCACCACCAGCAAAACACTACTGTGAGAAAAAAAAAGTTAACATTATTTAGGGCTACTACGAACATCATAAGAACAAAAAACACATTAAAAAGCAAAATATCTGATGCAGTTTATACAAATTATGTATGCAGTAGTCGCCGCACGCCAAGCAATTTTCATATTTTTTTAATAAGATTGATCATTTCTTGAATACGAATGTGAGTGCATTAAGGAAGATTAAGAGATAATAATGAAATGCATCAGGATTATTTGGTAGTTTAAAAAACTATAGAAATTACCTTGTGTTTGTAAAGAAAAATAAAATAAGATAAATTGGCGAACAAAGGTTAGTTTTCAATAAATTCTCGTGTTTTTTTCGAAAACTTGAAGCAATCACTTTCTTTGAATCGAAAGAACTTTTCTGTAATCAATACATTCTTTTAACTTAAATCTTACTGTATAAGTATTTATTGAATGTCATCAACAAAAGTGTGTCATAATTTTCCTTGTTTCTACTGTCTTATTTTATAAATATATAAATTCTGCATTTGTTCGACGTTTAAACCCAAAAACTTTTTCAATAAGATGGATATAAAAATCATTCACCGAATTAAAGTGTCTTCAGATATTAGTTTTTATGAGCATGGTAAAGTTTTTATTTGCATAAATGCTTCAAATCAGCAAAACACATTTTCAAGGGTAAATATTATCCCCACTGGAGTTGTGAAACTTCTATTCCTAGGATTAATAAAAAAACACTTTTTATAAAAGAGAACCTCTTAGAAATTGCTTTGATCAGATATTGGGCTGACGAAATTCCGCGAATATTAATTTTTTCCAACGAAATATGACAATGAAATTCGACACTTTTGAGAATTTATTCAAGTTTCCTGAAGGTTAACGATTCAATGTGACTGAATATGAAACAACTTGCTTATCTCTTCATAATGGATTGTTTTTCGCATGAGTGGATTTATTACACATTCTGAAATAATTATGTGATTTTTAAAAAAAACTGGCCATATACATTACCATTCTTTGAAATCAATACTATTATTCTGTCTGTTTTGTTTCTAAAAATGCCAAAGATGAACGCAAACTATACAAAAACTTATATTTTTTCACGACTAATGCGCATTAAAGCCTTCTTTTTCTTGAATTTGCCAAAAGGACATTCACAGTTCATTGGTGCATTCAAACAAATAGTCTTGTGTTCTTCATTTTGTGCAAAAGGATTTCAACTGCACTTAAATTAACCTAAACTTGAATATTCTAAAGAAAGAAAACTAAGATAGAGTAAATTTAACAGACCTCAATCTAATCAATTATAATAATAGAATGACAGAAGATTATTTGGCGAGCATACGTAGCTTTCGATAAATTATCTTCCGGTTATTACGTTTGGATACGGAGGAGGTACATAGTACCTGTTTGGTAATTATGTTTATCAAAAAACGCAAATACATCATGGGAGTATGGATGGGAGGTGTTAATAGTTATCACCTGGTCGCCAGTTGATGAAAGTTTATTGAGTCCAGATAGGGTGGTGGTCATGTGGTGGTCAATTTTCATCAACGGACGACCGCCGGCCAGGCCGATTTCGGCCAAGTCATGATGGCCAGAAAGATGTATGACGGCAGCATGATACAGAACTCTTTCCGGCTTACTAGCCTTCATCAGTCAAGCATAACCCTGAACACCAGCTGGTCGGACAACACAAACAATCACCCTTGCAGACGGCGCAATGGTCCCTTCTGGTGTCTATCAGATGGATCATAAGCACTGAAATAACTTCAATATTTTCGAAAGATGTTCATCTCTAACGGTTATCCTCGCAGCTTCCTAGAACGCAGCAGACAACCGAAACGAGCTGCAAGACGTGCGGCCGAACAACCGACATTGTGGACAGCTATGTTATACACAGAGAATGCTTCTGAGGCAGTTGCTGGTCTGTTGCAACCACTGGGTATCGGCATAGCCCACAGACCCGAGGAAACAATAAGATGACTGGTCATGAGACCAAAGGCCCCTCTGTCCCGCGGAGAAACAGCAAACGTCGTCTATCGCATACAGTGTAGTTCCTGTGAGGCCAACCACATTGGGGAGACCGGGAAGCGACTGTAGACGCGTATGAGCGAGCACGCAACGGCAGTCGACAGGATGGATCCACGCTCGTTGGTGGCGAAACATGTTTTGGCTCCTGGACACACCTTCGCTTCCGATGACGCAAAAATTCTAGCCCGAGGTTGTGACTGGACAACCAGAGAAACACTTGAAGCATGGCACACTGCACCAAATTCCGTCAACCGCTGTACGATTCTCCCGGCGGCTTACCAGGCGTTACGCGTGCGGCTCAATCAACGAAATCGCCAGCAGGAAGTCAGATGGGTCGCAACGACTAGCAAACCCACACCGGGCCAGAATACAGGCGTCCGGGAACCTACCCCAGACACCAATGCAGCCGTCAGCGACGCCGCAGGCAACGTGAACCATCAAGAACTCCTGTCGGGCTTTAACGCAGTTGCAAATGACAACGGTCTCTGCATAAACACTGATGGCGGGGTTCGATATTCCGCAGGCAGGACGAACATGGGAAAGTGCCAACGGGGGCAGCCAGCAGGACATGCGGCACCGACGCGATCGATGCAGACGCGAGCAATGACCGCTGGCAGGCGAACACTGCCCTCCCCCTCCAATGAGGTGACGGCGAGAAACCCTGGTCAGCAGGACGATGACGGAGCTCCAGCCCCGCTTCTGCAGGGGATCTAGCGCCAATAGACGGAGAGCGAACGAGAAGTCAGTGGTAACACCTATAAAAGATAGTGAGGCGTGTACAAACAACAACCTCCGACGATGCAAGCCTGTACGCTTTCGAAACGTTAGGATATTTTACCAATTTTCGCTTCAATCAGCAATATACACATATATATCTATATATATATATATATATATATATTCACTCCGGAATGTGCGAACACCGATCAAATAGGCTTCCGAACTAAACATATTTCGCGTGGTGGTCAGAGGTCCCCAACAGTTGACCGCCTGCCAGGCCGATTCCGGCCATATCTAAGTAGCAGTAAGTGGGGGATGACAGCATCTGGGGGTAACTAGATACAGAACTCTTTCGGGCTTATTAGCCTTCATGAGCCAGGCATAACCCTGAACACCAGCTGGTCGGACAACACAAACAATCGCCCTTGCAGACGGCGCAATGGTCCCTTCTGGTGTCTATCAGATGGGTCATAAGCACTTCATCAAACCGCAGTTCATCAGGGCCCCGTCACCAGCAATTTGCTGTCACTTCTGATCGGGTATATATTCGCTCATAAATGTGCAAAAACAGATCGAATAGGATTCCGAACTGAAAAAGGGTAATATGGTGGTCAAACGTCCCCAACAGGTTACTGCCAGCACGGCAAACTCGGCCAAGACATAATAGCAGGAACAAAGGTATGACAGCATTTGAGGGTTACATGATACATGACTATTTCGGTCATTGTGGATTGCTTACCCCCACTAGGCCAAAGTGACCATGTAGTTCTCATGTGGAAATACTGTTTATTTTCTTTGTCCGCTCAACCGCAAGACCTCCGTCCTAATATTTAGCGTGGTGATTTCGAGCAAATGAAACATGATCTCTGTTTCATAGACTGGGCATCCACACTATCGGACAACGTTGAAGAAGCTTGGGAACAGTTCAAAGGGATAGTCTATAACCTCATCTCTAGCCACTGCCCTATCACTCGCCGAAAACTTACGAACAGGCCTCGCTGGCTAAATCCATCCTTAAAATCCAAGGTTAACAAGAAGGGAAAACTGTTTAAAAAGTACAGAATTGATAGCTCACCTGAATCTCTTAATAGGTACAAAATGCAGAGGAACCGGGTCAAACGTCTCTGTGTCAGTGCTCGACAGCTGTTCGAAGAGGATCTGATAAACCGAGCCATGGTTAACCCCAAAGTCCTGTGCAGTTCTACAAGACAGAGCACGCGCAAAGAGAATCCTATCCTCTTACTGCGAACTACCGAAGGTACCGAAATCTCAGAGGACAAGGATAAAGCTGACCATCTCCCTCAGTTTTTCCGGTCCGTCCAGTTGACTGAACCCGGTTTTTTATCCCACACTTATGAAGACAATTCGATCCTATCTATTGCTACAGTCCTCTTCACCGAAGATGTAGTTAAGAATGAGCTTCGTAAATTGAAAGAATCGACCTCCCCAGGCTCCGATGCAATCCCGGCCAAGCTGTTGAAGGAGCTAGCTTTTGAAACGGCCGAGCCGTTAGCCCTAATCTTCCAGGCGTCATTTGTTACGGGCTGCCTACCATCTGATTGAAAGACAGCGACGATCATCCCACTTTTCAAGAGCGGAAGCCGAGCGTCCGCAAATAACTACAGGCCGGTGAGCCTTACCTGCATTTGTTGCAAAAACATGGAAAAAAATCATTAAGAAGGCGTTGATGCAGTTCCTCGACCAAAATCACCTCCTTTCCGATGCCCAACACGGTTTTCGCAGTGGTAGGTCCTATCTTACCAATCTGCTATTCTCACTTGATAGCTGGAGCAAAGCACGTGACGAGGGCAAAACGGTGCATGCGATTTACATTGACTACAAAAAGGCGTTCGATACCGTCCCTCATCAACGCCTGCTGCTTAAGCTGCGCAGCGCAGGCGTTCGCGGGAACCTCCTCCGATGGATCCAACACTTTTTGACAGGACGGTCACAAAGAGTCCAAGTCGGTCGCCAGCAGTTCTCGGGTTTACCTGTTTTGAGTGGCGTCCCACAGGGCTCAGTTTAAGGTCCCATATTGTTCCTCTTTTTCATCAAAGACTGTGTCAGGGATCAAGACTGTGAAGTCACCTTGTTTGCCGATGACATCAAATTATGGAAAGATGTCCAAAGTATGCCAGACGAAAACCATCTACAAGCCAACTTGAACAGATTGGAGGACTGGTCAAAGCTTTGGCTTATGCCTTTCAATTTTAGCAAATGTACCTTGCTTCAATTCGGCAGTTGTAGAGCATCCAGCAGGAAAGTCGATTCTTCAAATGGTACTCCGTTGCCACAAGTTGAGAGTCAGAAGGACTTGGAAGTGGGGATAACTACTTGACTCAAACCAACGCTGAACAGTACGAAGGTGGCGAAGTCGGCCAGATCTATGTTACAGCTGATTAGACAGCCTTTATGAGCTTTGAAAAAGACAGCTTTTCCAAAATCGTTGGAAGCTTCATTTGGCCGCACCTGGAGTTTGCTATACAGACATGGAGACCTTGGACTGTCAAAGGCTGTACTCTCTTAGAGAAGGTCCAGAGGCGAGCGACAAAGATGGTTAAAGGTCTAGGAACATTGCCCTATGAAAGCAGACTGTTAATTCTCGAACTATTTCCCCGTTCCTACAGACAACTCCGAGGGGACCTCATATTAAGGCTTCGTATTGTGAATAACCTGAATTGTTATTTTGTTCCAGAAGATTTCTTTGCCCAGGCTAACACGCCAACTTTGCGCGGGCATTCCCTTCAACTACACCCGGGCAAAGCAAGGATCGACGGAAGAAAATTTTTCTTTAACAACAGATTAGTTTCAGCATGGAACGCTCTTCCAGAAGAGGTTGTCCTCTCCACAAGTTTCCATGAATTTAAGAGTAGACTGGACACGTATCAAGTGCAAACGCACTGAAGGTAAAAACTCCTTCATCAGATTCCAATGAATCACTTACAAATGAATCACATTGTTTATCACATCCACTGCATAAAATTATACTACTTGCGATTTGTGAGTAGTCATATGTTTTCTGCATCTTTTTGTCATATTTTTGTGAAGACTGTCTTCTCGCAGCTGTCGTTAATTTTAAATTTTTCTTTTTATCAACTTATGTCACATCATCCTGTTACCAACAGAGAGTTCAGAGGCATTTGCCCTACTTTCCCTCAATAAACAGATGCTGATACTGATGCTATTCAAGCTTGGAGACCCTGGGCCACGAAAGACATCAACATCCTGGAAAAGTTACAACGGCGCACAACCAAACTTGTCGTGGGACAGGGCTGGCAGCCTTATAAAACACGACTGTCAAATCTCAACCTCTTACCATTGCGCTACAGACAGCTTCGAGGGGGACCTGATACTAGCATTCCGCGTATTACGACTTCAAGACTGCTGTCTTATATCAGGGGATTTTTTGAATTAGCAACGACCGCGAATGTGAGGGGTCATCCTCTCAAATTAAAGGTGACAGGGGCCAGGCTGGACGCTGGGAGATACTTCTTTTCAAAATGGGTGGTCAGAGCACGGAATGCGCTTCCTCAGGACGTCGTTATATCGGAATCGGTAGAGGGTTTCAACCGTAAACTTGGTGGATATAGCTGTGCACGATGGATTGGAACTGACAATAGACAGTTATAGTATTAGTTATTTCAATTTTTTAGTATTATTTGTTTTATATCCATTCACGTTTGATATATATATATATATAGCGCTTCCCACGCATAGCCTCATGCGAAGGTCTTCGCGGTCAACCCTACTTGGCTACCTGCGTTACGTGATTCTCCCGCTAGCAATCTTATCAGCCAGACCTGATGGCCTAAAAATTCACCTTTGGTTCGACCCAAAGGGGACTGTCGACGATCTGGCGGACTCCTCTGTTTTTCCAGTTCCGTTGGCGGACTCTGCAATCGGCAAGGAAGAATCAGGACGGGGCTTAAGCGGTGATGAGCCTGGGAACTTTCCAATTCCCACCCCCTCCCGTTGGAACCATCATTTTCCTAAATCCCACATATTACCCCCCAAGAGCGACAGTTTTTTTCCTAAAAATCCCGAAGAAGTGTTTTGACTGTCTGCTCCCATGTTGATCCTATGACACAGGACAGCTGGCCTCGCCAACAGTCTGAGAAATAAATTTTCTGCTACCACTGCACATATGTACAAATAGGGCACTCAAAAGAAATTTTTCCTACATAAGCCTCAATTTACTGATACTGATAGATCGCGCTTGCGGTAATCGCTTTAATCTCGTAATTGCACAACATAACCTTTTTGCTGATGACAGCCATCAAGGGCTCTGAAATATGTATTTTGTGCACTCATGTCAAACGGTGCAAGTTACAGTATGTGTCAAGAAAGTGAGGTGAAAAGTACTTGTGCAACTGTAGTTGCCAGGGTATGTGCGCGCTTAGAAGCGTGAAGGTCTAAAGAAGACCTTATTGAATGTAGCAAATACTGCAGCAACGGAGCAGAACAATTCACTGTCTAATGAACTCAAAAGTAGGCTTAAAAACATTCACACAATATGATGGAATATCAGACGACAGATTATTTGAGAATTCGGCATCAAATCTTATTAAATCTCTGTTTTATTGAATTAGATTATTAAACTTTAGCGTTTTGCCGAAACTCACTTTTCTGCCAACATTGACATTAGGTTTTGGTTATTTGAAAAAAAACAGGCTCCAAAATTGCGCATGATTTAAGTGTATGCACAACAGGGCAGTGAATTCCTGCAAAACCGTTAAATTTGCATCTAACCTTTGTAGTTCGCTTACCGTTCACTTCACAGATCGGTAAATTAGAGTGCGTTCAAGAAAAGAGAAAGTTTTAAAAGCATGCCTATTTAAATGTATAAATTCTCACTGCTTATTTAAAATTTACATTGCTCGATTAAAATCTAGCACATTTAAAAATGCCCGCAAGGCAGGTCAATGTTAAAGGCCTAAAAAAACTGACACCAGTTAAGTGAGAATAGAATGCACAAAATCAAAAAAATTAATTTATATTTCACACAATAATGTGTCGTGAATTGCCCTTCAGCGATTTAAACAGCAGTTAGCCATAATAAAATACAGCCAACAGACTTGTCAATTGTGCTTTTGGTCTATATAGTTATTCAGCACGGACTTCATTCTTTACTCAATTAAAATATGCGTCACTGGATTGCACAGTTTCATTCTATTGATGCCAACAAATTTTCAATGGGATAAGGGCTCAAAATGTTCTATGGAATACAAAAGTTTGCAGTCCGCAGATGCAAAATCAACGCGTTACATTTCAAAAATGCTGACATTTATTGATACTGTGGGCTGACCTCGTGATATATATGGCAGGCCGTCGATTGCCAAATTTCCTATGTGAACAAACTCAGCCTCACAGAAAAAAACGGCTTGACGTTCTTGCGGCACGATGTGACATGTAAACGTTCAAATATATCGAACATTGCCGTTTACATATATAGTTTCCGTTACTTGTTCTCGGTACGCTTTTTACGGCATGTCAGGAAACTTCATTTAATGGTGATGACGAATGTGTCATAGTAGTGGAAAATACAGAGAAGGTTGCATATTTGATGAAATGTGAAGGTCAACGTTGTAATGGAGCATTCAAAACACATTTGAGGTTGTTTATTTTGTTCAGTGTGTTGAATTGAGAAGCAAAGTCATGTGTAGTGGATATGAGTTTTGTTCAGATCAGTAAACTGGCGGAAAATAAAGGTGGATATGGGTAAAATCCAGCGTCTTTTGATACACAAGTAATTTCCTACGCTATCAAATACTGCAGAAAACAACTTTTTCTTTGTTCATGTTGTACATTAAAAAAGCTCTCATAAAGTGCGGGAGCTTTGTTACTGTCATTGTCGAATCCCCCGTGTATGTGTTAAAAACAGATTGAATAATTTATTTTAATACACCTGGGTTACTGAAAATTATATCAATATTGCAGTTTACATAGAACCATCTGACTCTTGAACTGGTGACATACGTTCACCCGCAAAATAATTAATCGCGTTTGTGTCATTTTAAGCCAAAACCATCGACCGCGCTGATGACAGTGTTACGGGAGATTTGCCTTGCTGACGGTGTGCACCGGGGGTTTGTACGGATCAATGCAAAGTTGAGACCCCTTCAAATATATAAAATTGCTGCACCAAGCCCTGATCTAATTTTTCTAGGCGTGGAACATGGTTACACATTCGGAAAGCATTTGACTGTCTTAACTAACGTTAAGGTCAACGGCACTATACATTGACACCAACCTTTATAAAAAATAATTAAATATGCGTGTTCCAGGAAGCAGTTGAGGAGAAGATGCGGTCACTGAAACAAGAGAACTGCTTTACTGTCGCTTCGAATTCGCTCGGGAATCGTTAATCATAGCTAATAGTAGAACAGTCTGAAATATGTGGAGATAAGAATGATACGCGCACTGATTGCAAGGTATTTGTAGTTCGTAGCGGTCACACGCATGCATTCTATAATTGTCAGTTCCTTTGGCTACCGCTTGAGGTTTTATTGAGCGATCAGCGCAGCAATTAAGACCGCAAACTGCAGCTTAAAAAACGGACAATTTGAGTCCACATGCGGGTGACTGCTACAAACTATAAATATCATGCAATCCGTGAAGTTATCACCTTTCTCTGCGCATGTCGTGGACTGTTCTACTAGTAGGTATGATTTAGGATTCCTGAAGGAATCCGACGGGTCTGAAAAAGGAAATTCGCAATCTAGTGCTCACTTTGTCTTCTGTACCCGAACGCAGTAGTTCTGGAAATCTGTGCAAAGATGATGGCATATACTTATTCGTGCTTTTGTGATTCATTGAGTGGATTTAATCCCGAGAAGGCCTTTCAGTAAGAAAGCTGCTTTTCAGTTCTGTTATTTGATGGTGATAGGCACTCATTGTGGCTAAATTGGGAGTGATTTGATGTCGAAAACATTTACAATGGTACTAGCTACGGCTGATTCAAGCTTTTTATTAATATGCTTAATGCTTTGGGAAAACCCAAACTGAAGTGTGGAAAATGTACGTAAAAGTTCTTTAAATGCAAGTGAAGCCATGCATAAAAAGTTTAATATATTATTTAAGATATAGCATAACGTTAGTTAAAAAAACAATTTTCCTATTTATGCACCTTTTTGCCAGAGAAGGCGGCAATAACTTTACATAACAGAATTCCTTTTACCGTACCGAGAACAAGAAGCGGAAACTATATATGTAAAAGGCAATGTTCGATATACTTGAATGTTAACATGTCACCCCGTACCACAAGAACGTCAAGCCGTTTTGCTTATGAGGCTGAGTTTGTTCACATAGGAAATTTGGCAGTCGAAGGCCTGCCATATAAGTCACGAGCTAATATGTTGGCCAATCCACAGTATCAATAGATGTCAGCATTTTTAAAAGCAACGGGTTGACTTTGCATCTGCGGACTGCGAACTTTTGTATTCCATAGAACATTTTGAGCCCTTATCCCATTTAAAATTTCCTGGCATCAATAATATGAAACTGCGCAAGCCAGTGACGCATATTTTAATATAGTAAAATATGAAGTTCGTGCTGAATAACTATTTTGACCAAAACCACAATTGAAAACTCTGTTGGCTCCATTTTATTCCGACTAACTGCTGTTTTAATCGCTGAAGGGCAATTCACGACACATAATTGTGTGTAATATAAATTAATTTCCTTGATTTTGTGCTTTCTATTAGTACTTAACTGTTGTCAGTTTTTTAAATCCTTTACCGTTGACTTGCCGTGCAGGTCTTTTCAAAATGTGTTAGATTTTAATCGAGCAATGTTATTTTTAAATAAGCAGTGAGAATTTATACATATAAATATGCATGCTTTTAAAACTTTCGATTTTCTTGAATGCACTGTAATTCACCGGTCTGTGAAGTGAATGCATAGCAAACTACAGGGGTCTTATGCAAATTTAACAGTTTTGCAGGAAATCACTCCCCTGTTGTGCATATATTTAAATCACGAGCAATTTTGGAACCTGTTTTTTAAATAAACAAAACCTTTATGCCATGTTGACAGAAATGTGAGTTTCGGCAAAACGCTATAGTTTGAAAATTGCATTCAATAAAACAGAGATTGTAAATATTCTGATGCATAATTCTTAAATAATCTGTCCTCTGATATTCCATCATATTGTGTGAATGTCTTTAAGCGTGCTTTTGAGTTTATTAGACAGTGTTATTTTGCTCTGTTGCTGCAGTATTTGCTACATTCAATAAGGCCTTCTTCAGACCTTGACGCTTCTAAGAGCTCACATACCCTGGCAACAACTTTTGCACAAGTACAATTCACTTCAGGCTCTTGACACATACTGCGATTTGCACCATTTGACATCAGTGCAGAAAATGCATATTTCAGTGCCCTTGATGCCTGTCATCAGCAAAGGGGTTATGTCGTGCAATTACGAGATTAAAGCGATTACCGCCAGCGTGATCTATCGGTTTCAGTAAATTGAGGCATATGTAGGAAAAATTCCTTTGAGTGCCCTTTTTTGTACATATGTGCAATGGAAACAGAAAATTTCTTCTCAGACTGTTGGCGAGGTCAGTTGTCCTGTGTCATAGGATCAAAATGGAAGCAGACAGTTGAAACCCTTCTCCGGGTTTTTTAGGAGAAAAACTGTCGCTCTTGTGGGGGTTATGCGTAAGATTTTGGAGAAAAAAGGTGGTTCCACCGGTGGTGGGCATTGGACATTTCCCAGGATCATCACCGCTTGGAAGCCGCGTCCTGATTCTTCCTTGCTGATTGCAGAGTCCGCCAACGGAACTGGAAAAACAGAGGCATCCGTTTGAATCGCCGACAGTCCGCTTTGGGTCTAAATAAGGTGGATTTTTAGGCCATCAGGTCTGGTTGATAAGATTGCTAGCGGGAAAATCACGGAACGCAGGTAGCCAAGTAGGGTGGACCGCGAAGATCTTCGCATGAGCCTATGCGTGGAAAGCGCTATATATATGAATTGTGAATGTATATAAAGCTAATACTACTAAAAAATTGAAATTAGTATTATTATTACTGTAAATTGTCAGTTCCGATCCATCGTGCACTGCTATATCCATCAAGTTTTCGCTTAAAACCCTCTGCCGATTCCGACATAACGACGCCCTGAGGAAGCGCATTCTTCGCTCTGACCACCCATTTTGAAACTAAGTGTCTCTCAGCGTCCAGCCTGGCCCCTGTCACCTTTAATTTGCGAAGATGACCCCTCACATTCGCGGTCGTTGCTAATTCAAAAAATCCCCTGATATAAGACAGCAGTCTTGAAGTCGTAATACGTGGAATGCTAGTATCAGGTCCTCCCGAAACTGTCTGTAGCGCAATCCGAAGAGGTCGAGATTTGACAACCGTGTTTTATAGGCTGCATGACCTGCCCATGACAAGTTTGGTTGTGCGCCGTTGTAACTTTTCCAGGATGTTGATGTTTTTCGTCACCCGGGGTCTCCAAGCTTGGATAGTGGATTCTAGGTTCGGTCGTACGAAGGTTCCGAAGACTTTTGTAAAGCACTCTTCATTGAAGGTACAAAAAGGTCGTCGGACGAGGTACAGGATCAAGATCGCGGACTTGGCTACCTTTGCGCAATGCAGGAAAGTTCAAGCGAGGGCGTGATCTAGACTCCCAAGTCTTTCCGGGCATTCGCTTCTTTCAATGGTATGTCATTCAGTCGGTAAGCCGTGCCATTTGAAGAACCCGATTTGCCGACTCGAATGGTAGTGCAGTTGCTCTCATTTAACGGTAAAAGAAGGTCCACCGACCATTTTGAAGTCTATTTAAATTTTCCTGTAAGTGCACGTCGTCAGCCGCAGTTTGAATTACGATCCAAAGTTTGATATCATCGACAAACATGGCGATACCGCAATCCAATTCGCGGACAGAGTCGCTGATGTAGATAACAAAAAAGAGAGGGCCGAGAACGGAGCTTTGGTTAACACCACTGTCAACTTCAACCTTTGCTGACTGCTTGTCGCTGATGTGGACTGTTTGCGAGCGACCGATTAGGAAGCTTTTTATCCACGTAAGGAGCTTACCCCTTACTCTTATGTGGCTGAGTTTAATGGTCTGGATTAAACCGACGAACCGAGCGAAAAAAGATTACATGTTCAAGGGCACATGGTTCTATGTTAAGTGCAATATCGATTAAGACGAAGACGACTCGATCGCTGGGCAGCACGTCGCTTCAGGACTACGTGTTTGAATTGCACATAGACCTAAACCTATGACGCGCAGTAGGGTAATAATTATAACTGAACTGACGAAAACAAATGAATCATCTGGGATAGTTAATCATATATACGCTTTCCAGGTATTTACATCGAACAGTAAACTCATGTCTTGCAAATGGTAGCCAATCAAACTGTCTCATGTCTCTGCAGGCGAACGAGGACCCACGGACTGGGATGAGGACTAAACGGTGGACCCAGGCACCCCCATTTGCAGCACGTTAACTGTGCAGAAGATCGTCAATCAACACAATGTTTCTACTGGTGACTCGCTCGTTGCCTGACATGTTTGTATATGAGGCTACTAATCACCTGCATCTCCACGGTAAGTCAATTTTAAGGGACTATGCAGAAAGTGCCTACTATGTCATGCTCATTATGGTGACAGTATCATATGCGATTCCATTTACTTAGACCGTTTTTTAGGCTGGTATGTTTTTTCTTACGATTGGCGGTGATAGTAGAGTTTATGTTTATAAATCAAGGGCGGCTGAATGATAGGATTCAAATTTCAAATCTCAGGGTAAGAGCTGGTTTTGACGATTGATTTATGATGACAATACGTTGATTTATTTAATGGCACTCAGGTGAGGTCGGGTTTAGCGAGCCATATTTTTTTTTAGAAAAAAAGGAACATATTTAGCTCTAATGTTTACATCCTGATAATGTCTTTATTCTTTGTCACAAAACGCAGCAACATGATTTTTACGATACTTCGTTTTGCCGCATCGGCGGCTTAGGAGGGTATACAAGCATACGTATTTGAAGTAAAGGAGATGGTCTTTTCAAATAAATCATTTGGGAAAATACCTTTTGTGCAATATTCTTTCTGTGAAAGTATTATTTAGAAACCGAACACAGAACAGGTGGCCACCCCTCTAACCGATAAGCTAGAAACGCCTCACCTTGCAACATGAATTTAATCACACTTAGGCCGATAGTATCCACCCCACTTTACTACCCATATGGAATCCACCAATATTAATCAGCAAGCTGAATGCCACTAGGATTTCCTAAGCAATTATCTAGAAAGCACCAGAATGACTATAAGGCTGACTTAATTATTTGGAGTTTTGGCAGATTCCCATAAATTGAGTTAACCCGATTGGATAAAATAATCGAGGCTTTCGGTGGGATTCGAACCCGGATATCAAAGAACGCCTTTTCCGGTGGCCAACGCTGTATTATTTACTGTTAAGGCTTTACGGTGTACCATACATGCAATTTATGCATACAGTAGTCGCCAAGATCCGTTCAACGTTCATAGTGAAATGTGACCTGGTGATTTAGCGTTTATTAAGCAACACCAATTTGATTCGTTAAATTTTTTGAATGCTGCGAAAGCCTTTTACATACTTAAGTCGTTGTTTCAGTTAGGTTTATTAAGAGAAATGGCTTATAGTTTTAATGAAATTGGAAAAAATCTCATATGGAAGGAATTTCCTATGCTATTACGAAAGAGAGAACAAAATGGCCTCTTTATCGTCCTCAGTTTCTGAACTCTAGGAGAAATCCATCTTCAAAGATGAGAAACTGAAACCAAGAGAAGAATACTAAAAGTGGATGTATGCCACTCAACTATGCGAGGTCGTCCGAGGTGATAAATGACAAAAAGGGGAGATATGGGATGATAGCAATAATAGAGCAACATGGTGTCCAACTTTACGTGATTTATTTCTTTCCAGATGTTTCACCTATGATTCTAATCTACGAAAACGCTCTGTTGATTCCTGATCAGGCCTTGGAGATGGCCAGACTATCGAATTCCAGTCATTCACTGTTTCGTTATCTGTATGCTACAGTCGTCTCACATTTTAATCGACTGTTTAATATTTGCTCTTAATGTTCTGCAGATACGAGTCGATTGTCGTCCTTTGGTCTCGTTGGAAAACAAGGCAGAATTACTGAAGCTGTGCTTCTTGTGATTTTCTGTCGTTTAATCGATGCAAAAATCGACGATTTTAGTGGGTGGCTTGGGTATGATCAGTTCCACTTTAAAAATGATCCAAGGTCGGGGACTCGTTGTGTGAAGCGCGATATTCAAAGCTCAATTTAGTAGAGCTTTGCGTTGGCTAAAAGACACCCTCCCTATGCGGGTTCACATTCCGCCGAATGCCGCACGTTTTTTCACATTAAGGTCACGTGAATTAACTTATTTCCATAGGAAATTAGAGGACAGCCCCCCCCCTCTGAAACCCGTAAACTGACAGCGCTCTCAGTGAGCACATGGTAGCGTCACATTCAGCAGACGCAGTTTACGCCCACTTGGGACAGTAGGGGGCCAGCAAAAGGCCCAGTAATTTCTGATTCCAACAGGAATAAAAATTGCTTGGTTGAGGAAGACCTCAGCCACGAGCACACAGGGAGCGGAAGAGTGGGAAACTTTGTTGAACCATTGATCAGGAAGAGAGGTAGTCGTGTAGCGGAATAACTAGCTGACTGTCCTCAGCCTTCGAACTCTTACAACAACCATCTTCAGAGGTAAGAAACAGCAAAAAAGCAGTTTTTGTGTATAGCAGTTTTAGGCTTATCAACTATGGGAGGTCATCCGGGGTAAAATTCGCCAACAAAAGGGGGAGAGGGGAGTAGAAGACCATTATGGAACCATTCGCATATTAACTCTCAGTGATGTAAAGAGTCACCAGGGCGTCAGTGACGAAAATGGTGCCAGTTATTGATGACGTGCACTAATAAACAGTCAATGACGGATATCTGGACGTGCACGAATCTGCGTTTACAGTGCTCTGTACGCCCACGCCATTCGGATACGTCGGCAGTTTGTAGACCGATTCATGGATCAGCCTTCAGTCAATGCTGGTTCATATTATCTCCCATGTAAGCGAGTACCCTAATGGCCCCGAAGTGGAACCGATGATTGTTTCACCGGTGGAAGCTGCAACATATGATAATTCGTCACCACCTCAAACAGCCAGGTTATTTTCATGTACGCGTGATGCGAGCATGCGCTCAGTATGGCCTGTGTATTTATATAAACAGCTTATGCATGGGATTGTGCATTGGGAGTAAAACCGGATATTTAGTTTATTAACCCTGCTGTGTATGGTAGCTGTTGGTCAGGGTGCACGACAAAACGCCAAGTCTGACAACGATGCGCTCAGACGTACTTCAAACATGGCAGGGCCTATCATTTCCTCGATGCTCCGTTTGTCTGTGTGTCCAAGTTCCGAACGCCTAGAAATCCTTCTTAATACGGTTTTGACTATCATTTCTGAGTAAAATTGGTCACGTATATATTGAGTCTATTGCGGTTAGTCTGAATCCGATATCTTTTCCTACCCAGGAAGGTGTCCCGCCGTTACGATTAGCGTATACCCCCTAAAATTTCCCCATCCTTTTTCTTTTCTGTTGCGTACCTCTGAATATGGACTGCTGTAACAGTTGGACGAATAAGTTCAGCTTTAACACATACCACCGTGATGCGGAGAAAATCAAGCTTCTTAGAGTACTTGCTAGCTATTTGGCAAGACAGTGTTTCGCGGGTTCTAAAGAGCCAACCCAGTCCCTAAGGTGTACAGTTCGGTTGTGGACTACAAACACTGCTGACTTGGACTTATTCTATTTATATCAGCCTCCTAGATGCTTTTGCTAGTGCTAAGCTATTCATACCTCGCTGGTTAGTTGTAAATTACGTGCTCGAGTTTTTCCTTGCAGTAGATGTATAAACGAACGAAAAGGGAATTCGCTTGGCATGTTTTCCTCAGGGGTTTGCTTTACACTGCTCCTTCTTAGTATAATTGCCTTATTACAGCTGTCATTAATGCTCATATCGGGAGCAAGATTCAACGGGCTACGGGGGCCTGCGTGGTTCTGGCCTGCAGCCAAACAGAAAGGACACCAGCACCACATTCATTAGTAAAATCGAAACCAGTAGTCAGTTATAGCTCAAAATGCACTTTTGAATTTTGATTCATCTTTTACTGCATAGACCATTTTAGGTTATAATCTGAATCGATTCTGACAAGGATTGCATTCGGAGCTCTTAGATAGGCATGCAATCGGAGGACGCTCACACACTGTGACGTAAGCTGCATAGTGCAGTCACTTCAGATATCACTTAGCTATTGGACATATCATCTTTGCGATCCACGCACCGCAGTCACTTTTCCAATTTTACGCTCGTTGGAACACTAAACAGAATAACTGGGGCAATACTCGTCTTTTTTTTTCAATTCATGCAGTTTCCAACCTCATTCATGGAAGCCTTTTGTCAACTAGCAGTTCCATTTTAAAAACGATCCAAGTTCGTGAAATAATTGAAACCCACACACCCAATTGCATAACCGGTCCCGCTGAAGCAGTGAAACGGAGAGCACTGGCGGTGAGCACACGCTATAACGATGCATCCTGCAGGGACAGCGCAGACCCACTCGGACCGTAAGCGGTAACAGCAAAAAGCCTATATTTTTCCGCTCACTTTTGTGGAAGATCTTAGTTACGGTAATACAAGGCCCACAGCTTAAGCGAAAGCGAGGGTATTTTCTCGGAATGACTGATATCCCTAGGCACGACAATACCCAGAATATGCGGCCTTTCAAATATTCACAAACAGATGATAAACTTGCGTCTAATGTCAGAGGTTGCGTAATGCTTGGAAGGCAGGTTTTTTTTTCTTATGCCATAAACTATGTAAACCTTCTAAGTTCTGTATATAATCCCACGTTTAATCGGAAAAGTCCTTTTTGATGACAGAATACGTATGTCGCAAAATTAGAAGCAGATCGTAGACAATTCTGAAAATTCGAACATGCCAATTAGCACACAGAGGCAGTCGAGGGTCAGTTTACTATTATTTTCACGGACCCCCACAAAGAAGCTTTTTTGCCTCGCAAAGATCTTGAAAAACTGATACCTGAAGTGATTATGATACTTAAAATGGATGGCCTTCGGAAAATTCACAGACAAGGGCTACACTTATCTCGCCTATGATAAGGCCTCTTAATGACGCCATTGCCCAATGGCATACACAAATGATTAAGCCACTTCGAAGATACATCTTTTCCTTATTCTTAATAAAAACATTTACGATTGTTGAATTTATAAGAAATATTAACGTAGGTGAAAAAAAGATGCTCTCCTTGGATGTATCATCACGTTTTACCAACATACGTGTGGTAAAACTTATAAACTACCTGTATGACTTTATTTGGGAGAAAAACAATCAAATATGTATGCTTGTGACAGATCTTAGATAACAACTTATACGATGCACAAGAAATGTGAAATTTCTCTGTTTTGGCCAGTTTTACAGACGCATGCATGAAGTGGATATAGCATCTCCACCTTTACCGTTTCTCGAAAATGTCCTTATGAACTAGATAGTGAAAACAAGTCCAAGAAACAATATCAAAGAAATTGCATTTTACATCCGATAGGTGGGTGATACTCTCTGTGTGACAGTCTACAACACTTAAATTGACGCCCTGGTCAGAGAGGCTAAACCCACACATCAATCGCTGACATACTCTTCAGCGGCTAAGGTGGCCGATGAGATTGCGTTCCTCGATGTACTTCTATATAGGCAAAATTATAGATATATCCTGCGTAGAGGATTTCGTTAGGCAGTCTGGCCGGAAAAAATCACCAACTTTCACAATGTTGATCCCCTACATATAAAATGTAATCTAGTGAAGGGATTAACAGTAAGAGCATGACAGATTTGCTCTTCTGAAACTGTCGAAGCAAAACGCCAACATCCGCAGATGGATACACGAAATAATTTATCCTCAGGAATGGTGGTGGCTGCGCCAAAAAGCCTGCTAACTTAACAACATGAACAAAAGACCTTAACATAGGAGTGCCTTTCTTGGGCGATGCAACAAGCGATCTAGTATTACCACACCTGAAGATTGCGATCGCAAGAGCATTCCCTACGCCGACCTTACGCGTGTTCTTCACGAACTCTTTCCTCCTAAAGTTTGAGGCGGAGACCGACTCTGTTTAAGGCCACAAGCAAATACATTTACTCTTTCATTTCCTGCTGTGGCGCAGATAACATTTTCCGAACAACGAAGTGCCTGGATGAGAGGGTGTGTGAACACATACTAGCTCCGTTGATTAAAGGTGAAACCAGATCGAGTTCTATTCTCGCACAGGTTGTTGAGTCGAAGCATCGTGCCAATACTAATGAAGCATTTCACATTGTCTATCGGACGCCAGCTAGCTTTTTCAAGGGTCTACGCAATGGGATGGTTGCAAAAGTCGAAGCAGTGGCTATGTGGCTAGCGAATCCAGTGCTGTAATGTCAGAAGACGGTGAAAGAAAGTATTTCACTTCCATGACGACATTGACGCCAGGTGGTGACCGCACGTCGCTCCCACCCACAAGTAACATTCGATCGCGGCGTACAAATGACAGTGATCATCACTGCATACCCCTGACCCCTGACAAAAGCACATAACCTTACCCAATTTCCTCCCCAACCCATCCCAGACCTTGACCTCCCTCCCTCCCTCCAGGAACACATTGATCTCTCAACGCAGCACCCTCTATGCAAGTGGCATGAAAACGACGAATTCTAGTGGAAGTTCACTTATTACCTCGGTCAAACTGAATTATCTATGTAAATAGAATGGAATGAAGCGTTGCTGAAACCTACGAGTGCCAAATCGACTTTTCAAATTAACACAAGAAAACTCAGGGAAATAAGCGTGTCCTCATACTTTGTGGCATTAATAGACTGAAACATGCATTTCAAGCCTTTGACAACCTCTGAGATTGGACGCAAAGCTATCCTCTCTTTCTGACTTTTTGGAAGGCTGCACTTTCTGTGTAATGTCGTGCACAGGGGTCTCAGTCCTTCAGAAAAATACCTCCTTATGCTCCTAGGCTATATAGTTTGTATGGGCCTGGCTGAGATCTGCCACAACTGCGAACTGAAGTATATGGGGCTTTGCTGTCGACGCTCATTGCCCGAGTGGGCGTACGCTGATTCTGTAGGATGAGACGCCATAATGTGCAAACTTAAAGCACCATCAGTTTAACTGATTCAGTAATTGCATGTTTTGGTGTGTGGGTATCAATTATTCCACGACCTTGGATCGTTTTTTAAGGAGGAACTTATAATATGCAAGCCACCCCCTAAAGACGTCAAAATTTGACTTCATTAACATGTACAAAATCAGAACGAGCACAGCCAGAGTAGATCTAACTGGTGTGGCAACAGCCTCAGCTGACAAATGACGAGCAGTACCTGCTAGTCACAAAGACAATGTTGTCTAAGGCCTCTTTAAAATACAGCTAACGAAACAGTGGGTTAATATCATCCGACTTCCTGGTCATCTTTGAATTCCGATCTCATCTGAATTAATAATATGTGGAGATTGTTACTATAAGTGGGCTATCGAGAGAAAGCTTTGTCGAAATTTCAAAGTGCATCTACGACTTTTGGAGACTGTTTATTTCGATTCGACCAATGGATATCGTGCTTAAATCGTTTCGCATTGTCACCATTTCAGTAGGGGTGGTTGTGTAATTTGGTATTCCATGACCTTGGTTTTTTTCCAAGTGCCACTGATAATCGCCATAACACCCACTAAGGACGTAAAAGATTTCATACTTGAAAATGCAAAAAATCACAACCAGCACAAACAAAAAAGTCTTGCCTCTCCTTATAGCAAAATGAGTTCGTTTCGAGCTCATTTTGGCCGCCTGATTGAGCTCTTAAAAACGAGCTCCAAGCGAGCTCGCATTTTTGCGCTTGAAGCTCAAAAAATTGAATTTCACTTTTTTAAATTCGGACAGGGGTTACCTCCTTCCCTACCGAATGCCCCCATTTTTTGAAACCCAGTTAAATTTTACATTTTTCAAAGTTGTTAGTTTGGGAATATGTATATTAATATAAAAAGCGGGTTTGAAAATATTCTGATACAAAAAAATTAAAAAACAGGTCTGTTTGGAACTTTTTCAGAATTCCTGGCCCACTATGCCACTAATGCCGATCGTGGGCACGTTTGTAAGCAAGTGTTGATGCCTTCGGTATCTCGATCCTCTTGACGTTGAGAACTCGGCATTTCTGTTCGAGTGGCTCTGCGTTGAAGATAGTCATAACAGAAAAGGTATGTTCTTACCCGTGACAATTAAATATAGTTCAGAGTTGTCAAAATACGTTTGATGAAAAACACTTCACTTATTAAGGGCTCCATAACGTGGCTAAGAATTGGCCCAAGTCACACTTATTTTTTACGATGTAAGCGCAATCTAACAATAGCTAAATATATTACAAATTCATTTCCCGGAAATAAGCATGGAATATTGACTTATTTCGTCAGATGTTTAATCAGGGTGTTGCAGTCTATTGCCCACGACCGCAAAGCACTTTTGAAAGTGTCATCTTGCTACATCGGTGGGCGCCCAGTAACGTTCCTTGTTTAGGGTTCTGTTACTTCTTCCGATACCAAATAGCTCCAGGTACTACCATTGTCCAACAAAGTTGTGCTACAGTCAGATTCTTCAGATTAATTACTGCAATAAGTGTCAAGATAGCCTAAAAACCTAGTCATTCCCCTTGCTTCTTGCTCAATTTTACGTTAATAGTTAAGATGTCCATGCAAAGCACGTCTTCTTAAAGTTCTTCTTGATGATGATTTTCAAATGCTGAAGAAAGCAGCAAAAAATAACAGATTTACTGGATTTGCAGTCCCAGTGACGAGAGTTCGCTTGCAGGAGTTATACGCTGATTGCACCACGGCACAATGGTATCATTGCGAAAACTTCGTAGTCTCGCCAGCTGCGGACGCGCGTCGGCTGACGGTGAGAGCATGCAAACATAGATAAGCCAATCACCTATTGATTGTGTCATTTTCCCAGCCAATGACAAGCAAGCACGCGTGAAGCTTGTCCAAACAATTTGCACAAGAGTGCTTCCCGTTTTCTTATAACAGCAGTCAGTATTTCCCAGGTCGTATTATATGCATACTCAAACATAGAATTTTCAGAGACA
>JAYGXS010000306.1:0-33149 GCA_036362985.1 Ligula intestinalis
GGGACCTGGCTCGAGTCGTCTCGGCCGATAGCTGCAGGGTTCTTCCGCTGATCCAGTTACTGCGGCACCGCTGATTGAATCCGAGAATCTTCTCAGCTGCCCCATAGATGGATGTCTTCAGTGATGGCCACTTGCTACTGTCCGGGTTGTCAGCCTGGGTCATAAGACGGGACTGGATTTCTGTGCTTAGAGCCTCGGTGGTGTTGGTTGGCCGGAGCTCTGCGACATCAAGGCGTCTCGCACGTGGCAGTTTGGGCACAGAGGAGAGGTGAACCTTCAGGCACGTGCGAATGAGAACATGGTCAGACCCGTGGACGTTACCAGTTTCGGCACCTCGCATCGCCCTGCTATCGTGGACCCAGCTGCGATACCATTAACCAACTAGAATGTAATCGATCTGACTGGCGGTACAGTCATCGTTCGAATACCAAGTCAGTGGATGTTTGTGACGATGCTGAAAGCATGTGTTGGTAAGAAACAGTCGGTTCTGTTCGGCAAACTGCAGCATCCTCTCACCATTGTCCGTTCGAGAGCCAAGCCCAAAACGACCAAGAAGGTGGCTGTTTGTCGGGTCACCGGGCCTAGTCCGGCCATTCCAGTCCCCAAAAACAATTAGCAGATCTCGACGAGGGAGTCATTCAGCTAGCTTCTGCAGCTGCCAGTAGACATTATCTTCCTCTTGCTGTTCAGCCGCCGACGTAGGTGCATACACAGATACGAACGAGATGTTCGTAAAATGGCCCTTTAGTCGAGCATAGGCCATTCGGTCGTTGACTGGTTCCCATGATAGTAGTGCACGGTTAGCTTCGTCCGAGAGGGCAATAGCCACACCGTGTCTACCAGATGAGTCACTCGGACCGCTGTCATACGAGGTGAACTAAGAATCGACCCCCGGGATTTTGATTTCTCGGGCGCCTGAATCGGGGAGTGGAAGTTCTGATAGGCAACTAACATCCACGTGATATTCATGGAGACTGTGCGCTGTAAGACTTTGAGTACCAGGTTCCAGATATATTTGCACATTCTAGCATCCAATTCCAAGAGTTCGTTTTTTGTTTAGCAGTCCAGATTGCAGATTATTCGCCCGGACCAGCGGACAAGGGTTGCGGAGCGCGTCGGTTCCCGCGGACGCCGTAGCATTGGTCGTAGTAAAGTAAGTAGACATCATGAGGTTTCTTGGGAATTTTGAATACAGGTGGGTCCCTAACGGCCGCTCGGATTCGTTGTTCGATGTTGTCTCCTCTAGCACTTTGGCTCAAGAACCTAAACACAAGGCAATGGTGTTGGTGGCAAGCGGTTAACGCTCGCCATGTCACAGTGTCGTCATCGGGCCTTGCGGCATTTTATAAGGCAGTCGGTGCGCCACACCTGAGCCCACCGCGCCCTGGTAACACTGTCGCTGCTGCGTCCCCGAATGCTTATTCGACAGACCTGGGAGCCTGCTTATTTCGCAGCTAACCTTCACTGAAGGCCGCGCCACTATCCGCCACCAGTGGACGCACCAGGTAGCCTGCAGCTTGGCTAACGAGTAACCCTCCTTTCCCGGGTAACCCGCCTTCATCTTCAAGTATATTAGATATGCATTCAGTGTGCATACCTAAGCACGTTTGGGACCAGAAAAATATTATATGCAGCAGTAACCTTGTGAGAAAAAAACGGTAGGCCGGTGTCCACTGGTTCATTTTTTGAATGATATCACAATGTTATGGAGGTACACAAGTACTGAGGTTTCTAACAACAATCAAGCAATTTTAGGACAAGACGTGGCGACTAGTTTCATAGGTTTAAGGGAAATATATCTTCTAACAATGTGATGCCAGTTAATCTGGAACAAAGTAAAGTGATTAATCTGTAGGGTTAGGATTTGTGAGTACTTAATTGCTTTTCGCTTGAAACATGTACACTTAAATAACATAAGCTAAACACTAGGAGCCCCAGTCAAACAGAAATGTTCATGGAGTGGGGACAAAACAGATAGTACAGGGCAGGAACGGTATGGAGGAAATTTTGGCAGACCTATAAAAGGGGCTTAAATTAGCAAAAGATCGAAAAACTAATGGAAATGGTGGATGAAAGACGGGAAGGATTTACAATGTAACGAAAATGTGTACGAAAAATGAAAGAGTTGCAAAGACAAGAAGACGTTTTCTTTTTTAACAGTGAAAATCTAACGTCAACATATATTGTAGGATGATGGTAGGGAACACAAATTTTAGGACAGACACTGTATGAAGTATGGCCTGCCAAGAAGAAACAAACTGATCCTTAAGTCATGAAGTGGTAGCTGAGAGGGGGGACGAATAAATTCGATTAATCCGGTAGTCTGATAGCGAGTTTAGAGACTCGCGTGCCAAAATAGTGTCTTGACACGGAGCATTAACTGTTGTCGAAAATTTCCCGAGGAGTGAATTATAAAAACAGTCGAAAAACAAAATATAGGATACATCGCCTATCCCACCAACTATCGAGCACTTATACAAAGCCTCCTGCATCGCAGCGTAGGCTATCACAGCCTATAAAATCGTTTCGTTGGGTGTAGATTAAGAAAGCGCAGGCAAAACTATTAGTCGGATTCTGAACCTCTCCTGTACGGAAGGAAAACAATAGGGGCGTGAAGTATTCGCCGCGCTTATAAAGAAAAGTAGTATACAGACTACGAACGCTCACTTCAGTGGGAGAGTCGAGAGGTCTGCGAGCAAAATATTTATATAGAGTGAACAGCTAATTTACATAGTACCAGTTTGGCGGACGTAAGAATTCCTGAGTCAGAAGTTCAGTTGGCTCACCAAACAGCCTTATTGTAATATAACAAGCAGAAGTGCATATATGAGGAGTATGCATTCAAATGGATTTCTTGAATTGAGAGAAAAACTCCACAGGTCAGTGCAGTTAGAATCTCGAAAATTATCCCCCTAAAATTTGCAAATTTTGGGTACTACCTCAAATAGAATTAAGGCAAAGATTTTGGCTTATCGGGAACACTGCTATGAATCGTTAATCTGCGTTATGTGCCTGCACGCATTTAGGGGGCGAATGACCGTTCAAAAGCCGATCCAGACGATATTCGTCGTGCACCACAGCAGACTGGGGACATAGACGGTGGCTTATGCATGGATTTGATATTCTTTACATCCTCTCCGGAAGAGGAAGAAGAGGAGACGAATTCTGAGACCAAAGTATATTCAGGCTGACGTTTCAAAAGCTCTCTCGCTTTCATCATCAGAGCAAGGTGTCTGTATTCCTGTGTACGTCAGATAGATGTGAACGTCCATTCGCCCATGCGTAAGTCTATTGCGCCGATCGATTTTGGCTGCTTGAATTGCTCGCGCCGTAGTGAGGAATGTCAAGTCGTTTTTGTGACAAATGAGTTTCCACCCTCGTTGCTCGCGGCTACCGGCTGTCGGCCCTGCTTATCTCTCTCCGCCCGACCTATTGCTCCATTTTGAGCCGAATTCAAACAGCCAAGAAAATCGATCGGCGTATACGACTGACGCATGGGCGAATGGACGTTCACATCTATCTGACGCACACAGGAATACAGAAACCTTGATCTGACGATGAAAGCAAGAGAGCTTTTCAAACGTCAACCTGAATATACTTTGGTCTCAGAAATCGTCTCCTCTTCTTCCTCTTTTGGGGATGATGTAAGGGATATTTTATCTGGACCTCAAATTTTCTCGCATATGGATTTGATATTAATGATCGCAGACTTGCGCCACATCTATCATACGTTGTCCTTCCTTATACATCCGGGTCCGATTTTACCAGGGAGTCAGAAATATCAGATACGGAACCGGGCACAAATATTTTTTCCGAGGCAAATCTAAAAGGCCTCATATTAAATCGGGCTGGGGAAAAACAAGTTCACAAGCAACAACACCGGTTCACCAGGAATGTTGAAATTGATCGAAGGGGAATAAGGTGAAATTTTCCCATGCAAACTAATAAAATCAACAAAATAAAACTTCAGGAAAAAAATGAAAGCAACGTTATAGTTTCTTTGGTGGTCTAAGCACACAACACGGACGTTAAAACGAATAAAACTTGCACTCTGCACACTTAGGCTCGATTAAACTTCATTCGCATTGGGCAATTATGTTGGTTTGTTCCTTCCATAGATCCAAGATATAAACAGGTAATCCGGTAACCCAAATTTTTACGCAATAATTGTGCGATCCTCTGGTGAATGCTGATAGCACCAGTACATTATTGACAGAGTAGACTAATCGCAGAGACCCGTGTTCTGCCTACAGATGCATGACCTGGTTCATTTTAGTAAACTAACTGACGAAAATGGCATTACTCTTTTTCTTATCCAAGGGGTGCCAACCCTCGAGATTGGGTGTGACTGGCTGATGATGGCTAAAATGCAGAACTGGCTATTCCGTTTTCTCTTTGCTTTGATGAATCCACTTTATCATGTCAACATGGTCACTATCTGACGGTCTTAAGGGTTTGCGCTGCGAGTTCATTGGCAAAGCGGAACTTAATTGTTCCTTGACTAGATCATTGAAAAACCTACATTCAATTTTTTATCCATTTAGTTCAGTGTGTTTTATGACTACGCCTCACATGTTGACACAAATCCTTCGCTCCAATATTTGAACTTAGAGGTCAACTGGTTAATGGTTTTAGCCCTCAGCTCCGGGTGGTTGAATCATGGCATTCTGGTTCCTTTTATTATAAAACAATAATAATAATAATAATAATATGTTTATTATGCCAGTTTACAGGCAATTGTAAAGAGTTGGTAATGCACCTCTTGGGCGCCTTCCAACACCTCGAAGACCGGAAAAAACCTAAAACAAACTCCTTATGTAGCAGCCAGTATTGGTTTTGTTTCAGCTTTTTTGTTTTGTCAATACTGGGCGAGATTAGGAGTTTGTTTCAAGTGAAAAAAACCTGCTTTCAAAGGTATGATACAAACGGAATAAATGTACAGTTGTAAGCTGAGTTGACTCATCAGCAGAAGAACTGTTTCATATCGTTTAAAAACATTAGTTCCAGACGGAGAGGGTTGGCACAAGAACACAGTGTTCTCAGTCTTCCTTCAATGGTTGTCGGCAAAAGTTGCGAGCTATCGGCTGAAGGGTTAGCAGACTGCGGGTTGCTGCTTCAGCCGCAAGTGTTAAAGGATAATTTTAGCACTGTAGCTCTAGGCATGAATCTGGGAGGGCTTTGGCAGAAACAAGATAGAGGGGTGACTTAACGTTAATGCTAATTCTTCTGAAACCAAACGACAAGTAGCGTGAATTGAGAGCGTAACAACAGCAAGCTTAAAAATCGCAGTTAATACAGCATGTCGGACATACCCAGTAAACAAAAAGAACGTAACTGAAAGGCCATCCATTCAAACCGCATGTTACAGAAGCAAAGCTGGACACTCAAATATTCTTCTTTAATGACAATGTGGTTGAAGGTTCGAATACTCTGCTTATGAATGTTTCTATAACTGCATCTGTAGAGGCCTTTAAGCAGAAACGGGAACTGAGTAATTTAATAACTCATGGTGATCTTGGCGCTTTTGCAAACAAATAAGTGTTGTTATCATGTTATTTTGGCTGACATAATTGTAGAGAAACTCGCAGCCTTGGAAGGTGTCCAACCCGCACATCGGGAGGGGAGCTTTTTCGCAGCCAACGGTCTCCCAGCAAGCGTCTCAGCTCCACAGTCAAGCGTTGGCTGCACAAGAGCACTCCTTGCTCTGTGGGATCGTCTCCCACCGAGACCGCGATTTTTTCACAACTGGATCAGCTAAATTAGGCAAATTTGCAATACCCTCCTAAAATTAAGTGAGTATAGTTTTCATGCTGCTAGATTGAAGATGGTTGCTTGGGAAATTCTGTCTGAGCAGTCAGCTTGCTCTTCCAAAATTGTGAATTCTATACAAGCAGTCAGTTGGGAAGGTAAAGTCGATGATAATTGATTTAATTCACGATAAGCGGTGAACTTCGCAGCCCAGCGGTAGAGCGTTGCCTGCGCAAGAGCTTTTTCTACATGTATGGGTTCGACATCAACAGAGGCCGTGGTTTTTTCCTCAATTGGATCAACTAAATTCAGCAAATCTATCAAACTCCCCTGCTAGTTATGCTATTAATCCTTTTATCTGATGTTGGGTTAAATGGGGTCTGGTTATGGGCTCTACTGGCAGGTCATTTAGGACCTTTTGGTCGCATCATTTGGAGTAGGTGGTAGCTATGTCTAGCTTCCTTAACCAGCTGCCAACTCTCGCATGTGGTGCCTGGTAGCTAGGCTTAATGGTAGCTGATACGTATGATGGTCAACATCAGATGAAATAGAAATTATTGCTCTCGATATTTCTAAAAGGCTGCCAGCAAGGCCGGGAATCGAACCACGGATGCCTAACCGACGGAGCTATAGAAGCGTACAGCCGTAAGGATCAAATTTAGTCATCAAATACAACAGATCGGTAACGAAGCTTATTGAAAAGTCCTCCTGCCAAGCGAACTAAAAGTCTTAAAAGTTTAAGAGATGAAACTAATAAAGATGAAGCCTGCATATCATATTTCACCCTCCTCAACAAATTTACGAAACTTGAGGAGGTGGTTAATAGTCTTAGAAAGGAGATGGAAGAGCTGAAGAAATTTTCTCGAATACTCCCTAACGAGGAAAAAATGGCGATGCATGAAATAGAGGGAGGGGACCTAACCTACGCAGCAGCAGCATTCCTCGCCGAAGCGTCTAGGCGCAAAAATGATCAGGCAAGTAACATAAATGGTCAAGTTGTCCTTAACGAGGAGCACCGTGATCAAGATTCTACGGAAACATCTCTAATGGTCTGATATCATATGTGCTCACCCCCCCCCCCCCGACTGCACATTATCTGTAAGAACAACCTTGTTTGCGTTACATTATTAGGGTCCTCAAAGGCATTTCTTGCCTGTTACCCTTAAATATACATTAAAAAAAGGTTTTAGGTGTTTCGTGTACTCCCGGCGCCCAGTATAGCCCCTTTCTTCTACTTGAATACTCTACTACAGTATTTGCCGGTTATTTATCCCACGGCTAATAAGCCCAAGTCAGCTTGGGACGAAAGTTTACACAGCAAAATCTGCCGGCTAATAAGCCCAGGTGCCGGCTACAAAGCCCATGTTATAAAGAGGACAGTGTGGAATTCTCATCTCTCTGCACGTGCAACTGGTTACGTGTCGCAAGTAACTTTTTTTGTTTTTGTTATTTTGTAAATTACAGACAAACAGCACTTTTTTTACATAACCAACAACTACACAATGCAGAAGGTATGTAATATAAATTACCTATTCTGCGTTTGCTAATCAAGAACTAGGAATCTCCGCTTTATGCGCCCGCCGCTTATCAAGCCCAATTAGGTCTGGGCCCGAGGTAGGCTCAATAGTCGGTGACTACTGTATTGCTAACGCTGCTGAGACTAGTACGATAGCTTCATACTGGGACGATACGGTAAGCCCGCGCGCGCAAGCAGCCTCTAATGTTCGTTTTCCTTTATAAAAACTGATAAGCGGCCGATCAGAACAGTAAACAGGAGTTGTCACTCGTGAGCTGGTGTGATACAAGGTGGACACCGCCAAACTTATTCATATAAGGTGAACAATACAAAAGATAATCTGACGAGGTCCATAGTAAAAAGGCCTACACAAAACAATGCTAATCTGTTGAAAACACTAGTTTCCCAATAGAGAAAACCTACAAACCTTCATTTTACACCAGGATAGCACTCAATCGATTGCCCACATTTAGAACATCAGTCTGTCCATGGAGGAACTGGATGTGGTAAGCATGGTTAAAAAAAATGCAAACGCCATCTTCAGCAACAGGTTTTGCATTACCTGCAAACGATTACGATCGTCCTGAGGAACAAGTAAGAATTTATCTCTATTAAAAAATTCCTAAAACATCCACCGAGCTCTGCAGCATGACTAAACGGCCATACACAACCATCACGTTTATCTTCCCAAACTGCGAGAAATCCGGTTGCCCAACGTCTGTTGCGGCATATATTCTCAGCCCGCCGGTCTCTACGTAATCTCACGAGTTAGTCTTCCACTCCCTGTTAGTTTCCGGTTATTTTACAGCCTTTCTTAAAGAGACATGTAGATGTTTTAGCGTATCCTCCGACTGCCGGTATTTCTTATGCTTTTTTGTTGCTACTATATTATTAATGAGCTTGCTCATAGCCTCTACAACAAATAAATGTCTGCCGTACAGACGCCTAAGCTTCCGACGTATTTCCTGCCGTAAATCCGTTTATCAGATTTGACCTTACTCCATAACAGATATTTGATGGAAACCTCTAGCTTTTTCCGGATTACATAAATTTATCCCATGGTGTCAGTGAATGAAACATTTTTTTCTGAAAAGTTTGGATGCAACCTTGCAAAGAAGGCATATTTTTCTCACCATCCAGTGGGGTTCACTTCCTAGCAGGCCGCATTTTTTTCAGGTTGTTAACGTAATGTCACCCGAGGATAGAGGTATATGCGAAGGCCGCTTGCAAATTAATACAGGCTCTTGGAATTGGAGGATAGTTTCGAGCAATATAAACAAGCTAAGAGGGAAGAGTCAACAACCGGTTTTAGTTTTGCCCATATGTACAGCCTCCCTTCGATTCGTTCATATAACAAGCCTGATCCTGTGTGCTGTTCAGAGGGTAGCAAATTGCCCTTATGCGAGAATTATGTCCAGCAATACGACTAAAAGGCTATCACAGTTTCTATTCGGAGGAGCCGAACGAATAAAACTAACGGGACAGCCAGTACCGACATGCTGGCGAGCAATGCATTTTATTCTAGTGCATCTGAAGAATTCGCTCGACTAGTCAGCAAGCAACTAATGCGATATAAAGAGCCATTACCCGTTAACCAAAAGTCCAGTGTCATTTACCGTATCAACTGTCTTTGTGGTCAAGTCAATTAAAGTAGCGAAACCGGCAAAAGGGTTCTCACGAGAATGCACCAGCATAAACTCCCGTGCGACGGAAGGACACGCTTTCCCTGGTAGCCGCAAACGCATCTACGTTAGGGCACGTCTTCGAACACGTGCGAAACCTGGGTCAATCAGACGACCGAACTTCACGCCTGCTGCAGGAAGCATGACATTCACGCGCGGATTCAATTCGCAGGCATATAGATCTTTTGGATGCCTACCTCGAGTTGCGCGAGCAGATCGAGGACAGAGGTACCCCCGGCAAAACTGAGATAAATAGGCAGTGAGATGTACAGCTTTTCCATCCCTCGACAATTAGCTCGCGGGACGGTTCGAAACGTCGGGCAAATAACCCACAGGTCCCAGAGAACGTTTTACCTTCTTCTATTTTGTAGTTGGTAGGAGCTAAATAACCAAGCGTACGTGCACAAGCATCAACAAGCAGACCCCTGAAAATGGAATAGAAGATGGTGGAGCTGAGTTTTTTTCTACAATACGCAAATGTAGTAAAAAAACAAAAATAATATTAATGTCACAAAGTGAGAACAGTACGAGAGGACAGTTTAGAAGTCTACACCATCAAACAGAATCCGAAAGAGAGAGCCCAAAGCACAGCTTTTGGATGCGCATTTTGTTTCAGCAAAAAAACGTCCCTGTTCATTAACAACGGCATGATCAAAATTTAAAAAATTTAAAAAAAACACAGAAGAGCACAAAGAGCACCCCAAGAAAGAATAGTTAATCTGACATAAAACCTTATCACAGAACGACAAGGGTGAAGTAAGTTGAAAGAAAAAGACAGTGGATTTTACGAAGTGTCAGAATTTACGAGCCTTGAAACGAGCCAGTGGGCCTCGATATGGTGGTGGTGGTGGTGCCGGCGGTGGTGGAACTTGGCACTAAAATAAAAACAAACCTGTTAGTTCATGGTCACGACAGCAGTTGTTAGTAGTGAGAAGGGCAGTAAGTCAGAGAGAGAGAGGAACGGGTTAAATCCGCATAAGAGCCTTCGGAGCGTTACAGAAGTTAGACACCGTTTAGAACTCAAACGCAAAAAAGAGCGGGAAACACTACGCCACACACTAACCAGATCACCGCTTCTTCTAAAAACAAAATCAACAAACATTTAAGGAAGGGAAAACGAAAGAGAATATATCAAAGATCCGCAGACGTTTAGCCCTGCAAAAAACTGCTTTTTGTGAATGGGCGGGTCGGTAGTTTAGTTCTGGCGAGCATACCGTACGTAAGACGGACTCCATCGAGTTCGTGATGTTCTATGCACGTTGGTAAATGGATGCTTTTGCAAGATAGAAATATAAACGAGCATGACTAGGGAAACTGGAATTATCACTTCCAATTTATGTTTTAGGGTCATTCAGCCCTGTGAACAGTCGCGGCCGCATTCGACAGCATGAGCACTCAATCAGAATATTTGACCCAACTATCACCAAGACTCGTATTCAAAAGTGGGGCCTACATAGCCTAAGTTGATTGGTTGAGAGCTGGGAAAAGAAACAACGCAGATTTAATATTGTGACATTAGAAGTAAATATGACAGAGTAGCCCAGAGCAGTAGTCAGAAAATAGTTAGTAAAACCCAAAACGGTGAAGGCAACTATCTATCGCAGAATAATAGTTCTAAAAAGCAAGGATTAAATTAATTAGAAAATAACCCGAAACAATCCACGAAACCGAGTAGCCAAATTTGAGGCCACACAGCGTGCAGACACCAACTAATAAAAATATCTAATAAAATCGATATAGTTGGAACACGAACACCTGCAGAAATAACACTTTGAAGAGGGGAGGGGGATCGTTAACGTACCACCAGAGTGCAGTTGTAGGTTACTTTATTAGAGGAATCACGGTCAAAAAGGCTACAGGCCCGGAACGAGAACCTGGCCGAAACGCCAATTGTATTTGGCTTGCCAGTGGGCCGCATCAGGGATTCAAACTGGTGCATATTCATAGTCCACAAAAGGCAGTGAGGACGGAGAGGTGAAACCAGCTGCAAGGGAAAGAAGAGAGAAGGCTGAGGTCTACACCGTCTGTCAGCCAACACAAGAAGAATAAAACTGTTGAATGCCACGCAGTTCAGAAGCGGTTTTATTTGTGCAGACAACGAGTGATTCACAAGACCAGGCGGGACCATATTGAGCCACTCTGTGCGCAACACTGGTCTCTATCGACTGCTAGCACATACGCTGGCACCAGTGTCTGCCTATTCCAATCCGGTCTGGCCAATCATCTCCAGGTAGCTGACTCCCACAAAAACCACCTTATGATGACGGACGTGCTCTCACACTTCGGGTGTCGGCCTTCGCGTCCGGACGCACGCACTTCCAGCTGCCAACTTCCTCTAGCCTATTTTACACTAGCCCTGGACAGACATACTGTTCTTCCCCCCTGGCGTTCCATTTCTCTTCCACGTGGAACTGGGCCTGAATATCGCAACAGCTAGGGTTTCTCCTATTAACTTACGCCACTGCGATAGGGCGCCTTAACGCGAACGCGCAGATCTGTCGCCTAGTGAAGAGTAAATGCGCCAATGGGGTGCTCTCAGATAGGATTAAGTGGAATGGATCCAGGTGATATGGTCCAACAGAAAGTATAGGGGTGCAACAAAGGGTTTTTAAGAGCCTTGCAAATGAACTAAAAGACTTTTGAATATTTGACCAAAATCAGATGTCGTGGTTCGCGGGGTTTTAAAGTGGGGGCAGACACGGATGTTATGGCCATCATCAAAAAGTTGATTTTAAGTAGGACAAGTTCAATTTAGCAGACTACTAGACGGCTGAGGGAAATAAGCGGATTTCTGTGGGGGTGATCATCCGAAAGACAGCGCAAGAGTCGTAATTCATGGCTAACATGGCGTCATACATTCGTACGACAGAGAGTACCTGTGAAACTGCAGGAAACGAGCCTATCGAAGAGATCGTCAGTAAGGACCTTCATAAAGAACCAAAGAGCCTTGTTGTTTCGGCCCTTTCTAGTCATCAACGTTTTTATTGAAAACAACGAGCTGACCAGCAGCCGATTCAAGTTACTGACGTTACACAAATGCACCCCCCTGAACGTCGGCGGAATTCAATAAGTGTGTTGTAGCAGCGAGCTCAACTTTGTAAGCAAGCAGCGAACAGTGGTTCCTTTAAATTATTAAAATGAAGATAGAGCAATATAGGACTAATGATCAGCATGGGGGTGGTAACTTTTTTATAGCCCGACCACTACATGAAGAGAAACGGAAGCAGTTTCGGGAATAAAACGCTGTGTTCTCAGCCTGCAAACACATGGATGTTCCTTACGCAAAACTGGTCTCATCAATTTAGAGCCCTTATCGTTGTAGATTAGCCATTTTTTGCGCGATTACCCCCGTGATGACCAAATTTTGAGTTCGACGGTCAAATACTTGCCTCTCACGGCTGCTAGAACGTGCGCATCTTAGTTCTGTCCCAACATAGTCTGGTCAATCACCTTCAAGGCTGACTGAAACAATGGCCCTTCTCTAGACGCTGTGACAAATACCACGCTCATACACTTCGGACACCAGCCGCCTTGCGGGTGGTTGTGCAGTTGTCTGATAGTCAACTTCCTCAAACCCATTCTCTGCTACCTCTGTACAGAATACCCTCGTCTCTTACTTCTCCTCTCACACGGAACCAGGGCCTCTAGATCACAAAGACAAGGGTTTTTCCTATTAACTTAGGTCATTGCGATATCCTAGCGCAAAAACCTCAAATGTCCGACCGGCTATTGATTGCCCCACAAGCGTGCGCAAAAGCACCACAAGCTAATTAACTGTCTAGTTTAACGCGGGGTATTTGTTGGCCGGCCTGCTGTAACATACGAAGTCAACTCCTCCTTTCTCCTTAGACTATGACCCCACATTGTTTCAGTTCTCCATGACAGCTTATCGTCTGCGATTTTCACGCAAAAAAGTTGCTCTACTTTTATCTTTCAAGTGACATCTCATGAGTTTGGGTGAAAGCACAAAGCCTACACTCACAGTTTCCGCAGCCTACTGATATCACCCCGTTTGAACTACGTTTAACACAGTAGCATTTGGAATGACAGTGTCAAAAACAGCAGGAAAAAACGCATCTAAGAAAAATTCGGAAAGCTGGATTTGAGTCGCCTACCGCTTCCTTGTAGTCCTCATCAAAGAGCGTAGCCTCCACCATAGTGACCACGGGCTCCGACGAGCCTTCGTCGTCTTCGTTGAAGGTAAACTGAGAGGAAGAATCGAAAGTAAATTCATTCGGAGTGACGGCTGACAGGTTATCGGAGCCATAATAGCTGGAAACACTGGCCGATCGGTTGGGCGGCCTCTGGGTTTCGGCGCTATCCAGGACATGAATGGTCAGCGTGGGTGAGGTCAGCCTCATCGTCAGCAGCTGGACGGCGTAGAGGGGATTGGAGGGCGAGTCGGGCTGATCAACGAGTCCTGTGCCGGGGCCGACGATTTCAGGTACAGAGACTCGGAGGTTAATCAGTACCCTAGATAACCAACAGAGCGGAGATTGAGAAGGTGGAAGATAAATGGCAGAGGGGAGCACCGAAGGGTAACTAATTATCATATGAATTGAGGCAAACGTTTGCATCCCAGGTATGTGTGTAGATAGAGGAGTAGAAGGCGCTGCGATCATCGGAATCATACTTTTGCTTGTCTGAGCTTTCGGGCTCCTTCTAGGGTCCATCATCAGAGATAAAAGGCGTAAACGAAAGACAAGCAACAGTTATAGGACGCAGGGGCCAACCAACCGTTACAAAGGGGAGGAGGAGAAGCGGGTGGGGACTGGAGGATGGTTGACTGGTCCCCCAACCCCCCCTCCCCTCCACAACGGTTCATTCGCCCCTGCATCCTATAACTGCTGCTTGTCTTTCTTTTACGCCTTTTATCTCTGATGATGGACCCTAGAAGGAGCCCGAAAGCTCAGACAAGCAAAAGTATGATTCCGGTGATCGCATCGCCTTTTTTCTGTCTATCTAGACTACTTTATGGCTCACAACGGAAACCAAAAACTCCAGAATTCTGTAATACATGACCGGTGGTAACGGTAATTTATTTTCACTTACTTTCTTATTATCGCAGGTTATATCGCCGATATTAGCTTTTTATAGTAATTTTATTTACTATTTCCTGTTTGTGCTTGAAATATTTCTTTGACTTTCTCTCCTGCGCCCCAATATCACCCAACCGTATAACCTCTACTACCACCAGTCCCGTATTACATATTTCTGAGGAGTTGGTGAGTCCTAGAATGGGCTACTACTCACTGGAGCTTGTGTGATAAGAACTTCGGTAATACATGCTTTCTTACATGTAGGAAAATCGAGAGTGAATAGGGTTCATCCTGATAAATACGTCTAATGAAAGCAAACCAGTCAAACTGATAATGGAAAGTTGAACTACCTGGAGGGAATCAACTTGAAGTGAGGAGAATTTCAACTTATAGTTAAAATGTTCCGTTCAATGAATTTTTGGGTCACTGAAAGCGTAACGTCTGCTGCACTTTTTATTACTCGTAATTTCGCATAAGAGCATTGAAATCATCAAGCCAACGATGAACTAGATCGACGCCTATGGACAGGAATCGATCACTTTCACGTCATTTTGAGACAGCTATAGGTGGCTGTAACATAGTGGTTAGAGCAAGGAATTAACACTATTTGAACCCGGAATCCAGTACAAACAGAAAACACTATTTTCACCAACAAATTTGGACGGCTTTACCAAACATTCTTAGCAACGAAAGGTCATGAAAATGAGAAACATTAGCCTAGTTGGGGCTACCAGATACAAATGTGGCAGATACTAGAATGACAATGGCAATTAGAATTCGGCTAAATATAAAGTACTGCACGTTAATTTCGTGGAAATAATCTGTGCAGACGGTAGCCCGCAAGAAGTGTCCTAAACGTGGGAATAAAGAATAATTTGAGTAGCAGGAAAAAGCTCATAGGGATTTTGGGGATCTTCGTACTCGAAAGCTGCAGTAAAAGACCCAAAAACGTTTAAAGGTAAACATCTTCCCCAGACATTGCAGTGGACATCAATGTAACTGGAGGACGGTGTTGTAAGAAAGAAGCAAAAGTAAGCTGTACTTACAGTCGATTCTGAAAGCGCGTTACGTTGGCCGCAAATTCGAAAGGCTTGACCTCATTCAAAAGGAGTGGAACGACTCTACCGAAGGGCAAGGACAGCCCAAACTGAAAGGAGAAGAACAGAACAGAAGACAGGGATATAGGGCTTAGTATTGCCGCAAAAAACAATTACTGGTAGAAGAGGAATTATGTGATCAACAAAATAGACCGCAAGGGGGCGGGGAGAGAGACATTATTTTCAAAAAGCAGAGCGCTATCTGAATCGTATGTGAAAGATGGATACAGGAAAGGGTGGAGAATGGGACTTTCGACTCATTTTACAGAGGGACGCAAAGGAAATAAAAAAGACTTGAGGTGGAGAAACACAGATGGCGGTTGGCCGGGGCAAGAATGAGTAACAAAGGAGCTCTCAGAGGTTACACTACCGTTAACGGAAAGTCAAGTCCCTGTTTGGACGTTTCCGCGCTCATAACAACGGCAGTTTGTGCACCACTACTAACAATGACCACCACTGGGCTGGAGAGAACATAGGAGCGATTTAAAAGAGAGTCGGTAAGGTGCATAATACCAATAACGAGCCCCCCTAAAACAAAACGTTCCGTCAAAAGTAAGACGACCGGAGACGGGCGTGAGCAAATTCGTCGATGTGGCTTTGGGTGCCACAAATGCGTTGGTCCCTACAAGTATACGAGGCAGGCTTAAATCAGAGAACACAGTCGAGCTCCCACTGCAACCGTAACTCTAGTCCAGAGGAATATGAAGTGACTTCTTCAGCTTGTAATTCTTCAAGCCACAAATCGGCGTCTGTCGGGGCGGTTTTAGAAGGTGTCGAATTCGTTATAGTCCTGGGTGGGCGCTGTGCCACTCACCTCAAACTGCCTCAGAAAGCCCAAACTAGCTGTTTCAGCATTCCTCGTCTCTGTTGATCTAGATCAGTTAGGGTCAGAAACGTGCCCACAACTGGCTGCGCTGTAGATGCGTTGCACCAACACAGGCAGATCAGATTTGGCGCATCTAAGGCATGCCACCGGTACACGAGGGCATTATCCTAGTTATTAGCTCATGCATACGCTATGCTGTCCTATGAAAGTCCGACCTCCGAATCTCACGCGTACTTCAGCAAGCTGAAAGCAAACGCGGTGACTTGTGCGTGAGTTAGTGATAGAGTCAGGGCCCAACTCAATGGCCTGCGCACACAACCCCGACGAGTCGTTCCCACGGCAAGCGACCGGTTCGCTCACACACAATGCACGTGATGATGCCATGCAGCAGCAGCAGCAGCCGGGCGCCGGACTCTAACGCGCCAGCTGCATGAGTCACGAAGCCAATGAAGTCGCACCTTACTTGAGCCCACGATCTGATTGGTCCGATTGAACATGGCTTGTACATGCGTTCGCTTGCCTAAAGTATGCTGTACTGGGCTTGCGCTGAGACTACTACTTTTGCGCTCTTCTCATTGTGTTCTTCCTTGGGGCTCACACAAGGCGTAATGTAAACGGCGATATCGCAGTTTTTGGCCACATTTACAACAGATAGTAGACTTGCGAGGCATCCACCGCACTCTCTCTGATCTGCCAATGCCAGATGTCATCATAGAGTCAAGAAGACCGGAGACAGGGTCGGGCACTGGTGGCGGGCACGGCAAAATCTGCACCAAAATCATTGTTCCGCAACAAACATCTGAGCACACAACAGTTCCACCGTTTCTCTCGACTATGTCCACCACGAGCTTCAGCAAACTGAAGCAGCGCGGTGATTCCCGCGAGATTATAGTGAAAGCAAACATGCGGAGAATCTATACCACTCTCTCACAATTCCCACACCGCGATCCGGCGTCAAGACAAAAGCCAAGAAGACTGGCGATGGGGGAGAGCGCAGGCGGCTGGCGCGACCAGCACTGAACACGCGTACCAACAGCACACCTCATTGAGCCTGACTCTTAGCCCGCGGTAAGCCACTCCACACAACAAGAAACACACTGGACTGACTGCGGTGTCCGAGAAATCCCGTCAGTTGGCAAGCCAAGTCAAGGCTTTTAGTGCATCGTGCACATCAGATGGTTTTCGTGAGTAAACCTGACCACACACACATACACATTCTTCATTCTACATCACCTGATGACAGTCTACACGTGACCGAGATTTGAGCAAAACGATAGGCAAGATCTGTGTGTACCGTGCATCTGTGCGGTCCGTTCTCCTATACGGATGCGAATATTGGGCTATGCGCGTGGACGATGAACAGAAACTGGAAGTCTTTGACCACTACTGTCTAAGAACATCCTTCGAGTGAAGTACATCAACTTCGTCTCAAATGAGACAGTCCGCACTCGCTGTGGCAGAATTACAAGGCCAGGCCATTCAGGAAAGACGACTGAGGTGGTTTGGACACGTTTTTTGTCGCTAACCTCAAGAGCTCACTGCTACTGCCCTCGACTTGAAACCGTTGCCTAATTGGAAACGTCGAAGAGTGGGTCAACTCAAAACCTGGATCGACTCAGTCCGTCACGACATGAGAGTGGTTCTCGGACCTTCGGTATTCGGTCTGCGGCGCTGGCGAAGAGAATGGGTCGAACTGTCTAGGTCTGCGGCCACGGATAGTCGTGCTTGGAGAGGCACTATACGGGACATAATTGAGGCTGGCTAGATCAGTAAGGATCGCAGCCGTAACAAAAAACAAATGGAGGCAGCAGCTAGGATCTCAATTCACACACAACCTGAACCCCCGTGTCACTTACTCAACACACTATCCTATAAACGTACGCTGTCAACCAATCCCATTCCCAGCTCGCTGACACACTCGAACAGTTGATTGGTGCATAGGAGAAGGAATAGAGAAATGGAGAGGGACGCCGGTACTGGGAACCTATTCCCACAGCACAGCCACGCACTCCTCAGTATTGAAATTCTAAAACGCTTGAATCCACAAAGCCGTGGCTTAGAAGCTTGCCAATTGATGGAGTGAGTCTCCCTCCGAGCGCAGAATCAATATGCACTTGCTCAGTCTCCATGGGGGTCTTTATACCAGTTTCATTGGCGTGAGCTCCAAGCCGCCATCGCTATAAACTGTTATACACGATGGACTTCGTAGCTTCAGGCGATATCGAACTTTTCCATGGTCTGATAGAGATGCAGTTAGCATCTAATCGCACAAACAAAACAGTGCGACGTGACTTTCAGTGGAACACTAATACCTGCTTAGAAAGGAAGCAATGTTTTCAAACGGGGATAACGAGATATGCATAGATCCTTCAAGTGAAACTTCCAAATAGCCTCTAAATCTATCGAGAGAAGCAACTGAAAAGCATGCGGAAACAAATATTTGCAATACACGCACACACACATACGCACCTTCGCAGACGAGGAAGGGGGTTGCAGGAAGAGACACCTTCTAGAGCAAATAAGGGAACCGGGTTCAAAGGTATTGGCATCCTTGGAGGGAGTCGAAGATCCATCGCAGGGCAGCTGCACCAGCGATACCATGTCCACAGTATTCGGACGCGGTCCGCTCTCAGTACTGCCACTAAGAGAACTGCCTGAGGAGGTGGAGGAGACACTCTCTGCTCTGGAAACACCCAGATTTTCAGAGAGCAGCATGAGGCTAACGGAAGATTCCCCACCAACAGCACTATCGTTGCTGCCGCGGGGCAGTGCCAGAGTGCCCGTTCGAACAGTGACGAAAAGCGGCTGTCGCACCCCCATAACTGCGTTCACTGAGGCTGCGCAATAGAAGCAGGTAGCAGAATGAATCATTGCTGTTTTCAAAACAAAGTCCGCTCGTGTACAGCAGGTTTAGTTGGGTAGAATAAGGTATGATAGCAGGTGACGTAGAGTAGATTTCCTATCTCATGAAACGTCATCCGGAATTTTGAAAAGAGTTTTTGATTGGAACATATTAATTTCGGATGGTTGTAATAGAGACGATCGTACAGCCTTATCTGAACATATGTTGGACACTTCAGGATGCTGGCTTTTTAACGAGCTTCGTTCTGAACGCCTAGAAAAAGTATGAACTATAACAAGTATTTATTAACCTAGTGTGCCTTTTTGTCATTGATCTTGACTGCCTTTATAGAGTCAAATATTTTTTTGGAAAGCATGCAGTAAAAAATTATTTCTTGGACTCGTTTGGTAGCACATTACGTCTTCTTTAAATTTTATACTTGAAGGAGGGGTAACTTGGTTTTAAAAACGTTTCTAAATTGCCGAATAATCTTGAAACCTACTGACTGCTGCACTCGAATTAAAGGTTTACAAACTGCGCAATGTGTACATTTTGTTTAAGGAGAAGTACGTTTTCGCCTATAGCTTGAGGAAGATCTCACGTAGTTCTCATAAAATGTTGCAATAGATATAGACCATGCTTTGTAAAGTCAAGGCAGCATTAACAAATAGACGGATACGATATTCTATGAATGAAGACCTGAAAATTGTAAAAAAGTTCAAGATTAGAAACTTTTTTAAAACCGAAAGATAGCCTTTTTTAGGTATAAAATTTAAAGAAGGCGTAATTTGCTAACACATGAGTACAAGAAATAATTTTTTCGTGTATGTTTTCCATAAAATATATTTGAATTTATAAAGGCAGTCAAAATCAATGAGAATAAGGCATACTACTTAAGTATCCACTTTTTTATGGTACATACTTTTACATAGCGGTCAGAAAGAAGCTCATTAAAAAGCCGGCATCATGACGTGACCTAAATATATTAAGATGAGACTGTACGATCGTCATTTTTAAAACCAAACGTAATTAGTATGTTTGAATCGAAAACTCATTTCAGAATTCCGGGTGACTTTTCATGAGATAGGGAATCTACTGTACATAAAAATCCTAAGAAAATGGAAAATATATAGCAGGACTTATCGTAGACAGAACCCTTGGCATCTTCAAAGAGGACGCCGACTGTCAAGTTATCATCGCATCAAGCGACGACCACGAGAGCAGCCGCCAAACTGAGTACGCATGTGGTCAAATGGCCGCTACGGACTATAAATACTGCGTAGGCTGTACCTCTACCACTCATTTCTGTGGTTCTCTCTGATAATGGGTTCAAGCCAAAATTTGAAACGTCAGGCAAATAAACTTCTTATTTCAGCGATCGCATCTACTACTTATAGTCCAAAAGTAGAGCTCATGCAAATACATCCCTGGACTCTGGGACTTAGAAGTCATTGGAACGTGGTGAAGGAAACCGAAGATAAGCCAGCGGACCGCGTAATGCTTCGCAAACAACCACTTTGAGGATTTATTTTGATTGATTTGAGCTACTAGCTGTCACCAAACTGCCAACCTAACATCCCTCCCCTCCCCAACACTCCATCCAGCCGAGCGCAAAATACGCAGAACTCAGTTGATTGGCTAGCCTATTGCACCTTTGTTGTTTGTCACGCTTTCCAATGCTTTATGATACGTTCACCCAACCCGAAAAAAGTGAACAGCTGAATGAGGACCGAAGAATGACCCTCACGATCTATATTGCCGCAGTAGCAGTCGGACTCAATAAACTCGGGGGCAAAAGTAGCTTATGTAGCCCCACTCATATACCCCTAGTCTCAGCATTTTATCCTGCAAAAACGGGGGTTGTGGGGTGGGGAGATAGAATAGACAGAGGACTAAATACCGCGTAACCTCCTTTTTCGTGGTTTTTTTCTGATGATGGATAAAAGCCATCCTAGCATCCACCTGTAACACGACTGGAGGTTAGATGGAGCGCGCAGTGACATACAGGACCACTAAGAACTGAATGATGTGCATTCTCAGGACATTCTGACATAATGCCTCAGCATAAACACCGAGTAAAAGCCCTTCTGGTGACAGGAAAGTGAAAGTTTCACTTACCACCGTCAGGTGAATTGGTCAGTTTGCTCCGGTTCTGCGACAGTGACATGCAACGGACACCCTCAATCTTGGGCAGAAGCCGGTCCAGGAGCTCAGTGTGGGACCAGGAACGACTGAATTGGAAGGGGGCAATGATAGAGGAGAATATGAAGGTGGGTTGGGAGTCGGGAGACGGGACGCCGGTGGACGCATCATCAGGGTCGCTGGCATAAACAGATACGTGGACAAGACGAGGCAGGAAGAAGCCCGGAAGCTGAAAGCAAAAGGAACGATAGATAACCAACACGGAAAGGAAGTTACCATATCCGTCATTTTCACACGGCTATGGAACACTGTGGCCAAGGCCGACTACGTAGACACGCACGCACGAATGACAAAATATCGAGATGCTGAAAAAAACACTAAATGCAAGTGATAAAATAAAAAGACTATGAAGGGGAGGCGGCAAAAAGTTTAGTGAATTTTACCTATTAGCGAAGTGGACCATGAGCGCGCCATTTGTACGATTTACAGCCATGTCTAGCAAGCACTTCCAGTGCGCTTACCGGGAAGTTGACACTTTTAAGGCTAGTCACACGAAGGAACTTAAGTTTTGATTCGCTTGGCCTACATAGTTGCCAAAGCGCAGCATATAAAAGCCCATAATGGTGATGGCCACCTCGAACATACTCACCGCTGACAGCAAGGGCGTAAATGTGTTCACACAAACCCGTGGAGATGAAATGGCAATTAAATCTTTCGTCTGCTGTAGCTGACAGTCAATTCCTGGAACTTGGGCACCAATTCCCGACGGACGGGCAGTTGTGATTACAAAATGCGTGTTTTTATAAAGGCAGGCTTCCGCAGCATTAGATTTTATCGCTCCTGCTGTGTTCCAATGGCAAGCTTAGGTCAGGATCACTGTACTCTAACACGGGCGCATTGACCGACTCGGCATACGGCTTCTGTCTAAGCGTTTAACACGCTGTTCACCCATTTCACACGGGCCAGCCTTCAAGTAGTTAGAACAGCGGAACCTCGGAGGTCAAGAAGTTCACACAGCCTTGTGGATAGAGTTGAGAGGGCGGAAATCGAGGCTGAGGGCCTCAAAAGTGTATTTACTCGAAATAACATAAACCCAGATTTCATACTCCTTGCTAGTGTCAAGGGGGGTATGTGCCCCAGCATTTATTTCCAATCATCGTCACTTCTAAATAATACTAACGTCATAAATAGTACTAGTACTACTAAGAATCAGCTACATTGCTAGTCAGAAGTAGTAGAAATAGTAGGTCGTATCAATTTCAACCTTCATGGGACTGTCTTGACACCTACTAAAGGTGAGTGAGGGTAGATAGTGCGGTAGTTTCCGCGAAAAGTCTACTGTCACTTAAGACTAAGCTAGGCGGTTTTGCTGGCTTGTATTAGAGAAAGCGGCCAACGTAGGGTCCCGAGCCTGGGTGAAGGTGAAGAGTGCGGTTGGTGCCAAATACGTCTGCTATTACTATAATTCACCCCTGAAACTGTCACCATCTGTACCAACCTGCTGGTGCACGCGGTGGGGTTCATTGAAATCCATAGTCGAACACACACACGCACAGCTAAGCCTGGAGCATCAATAAGTCCCATCTACGAGCGTTTTAGGTAACGAGCGAGGCCCCCAGAGAAAATTTATTACGATTGACGACCTTCCGACCAGTAAACGAGTTGTCAGTGCGACTATATCCGCTTTTGCGTCTTGCTTCCAGGGCATGGGTCGTCGGTCACTGGCAGTCAAGCACCAAACGTATTGGCTACGAACTCTCGCGAGGTTGGTGCCAAAACTAACGTGGCTCCAGCAGCGAACCGACCACGAGCGCGAGGCAGACAGGAAGGACGTCCCGGGTAGCGCCAGTGAGAAACCCTATTTGCACAAACCTTGGCGGATGAATTAATTAATAAACGTACGGCATGACCATCCAATATATTGGCGGGCGTTTTAATGCTCTTTGTCGTGCAGAGGTTCCAAAAACTGGAAGAAAACACATATGAGGCTTCAAGTAAGTTACTGCGCATGCAAATTGAAGGCTTGCGCGGCGCTTCACGTCGCGATCTTTAATAAACTAACTCCAGAACGGAAAGTTTGACCACAGGTAATCTGAAGTAGATAACCTCCTAACTACCATTTCCTTTCTTAAATAATTTTAAAAAAGCAGTCTAAAATAATATATTAACAAATACAATACGTAGAAACATTGAAACGCCTGCTAGTCTATTGGTCGGTCATCCTGCATTTTTATTGGCTGCAAATTTATCCGCCAATTGTTTGAAATGGTCACTGGTTTGCAATAATGAACAAAAGTCACACAGGAACTAACTCGCTATCTTGTCTTTCTACCCTAACAAACCAATGCCAGTGCTGAGCCCAGCCGAGCTGCCTGCTTTTTCACTAAATGCGACCTACCGTAGACTCCAAAAGCAAATAATTATCTCCTGGTCGGAGGATGAAGGGTTTGTTCAGAAAGTCGGCGGAGGCCTGGTCGCCAGATGCGGAGAGCATGCAGTCAGCTAAACTGATACCAACGCTCCGAACACCAAATTCCACGGCGTCATTAATGAGGGGGAAGATGTCAGAGGAGGACGCACGGTTTACACCTGGGCTGTTGTTGTTGGCCTGATCCGCGTTTTCAGAAGAAAGCACGCTAGCAGTCTTGTTTAGCCGTCGGCCTAGCTTCGACCAGAATGTTACACTGCCAGATAGGGCAGAATCAGAGGTTTTAAAGTTTGTGATAGTTGACAGGGACTCCAGAGAACCTTGCAGAAGATAGGCAAAGAAAGTATATTTCATATTATAATACCAATTGGCTTAGGGTGAAACCAAAACAAAGATGCCGTGTAACCGCACACACACACAAACCAGAAAGGGTGTGACCATGGTCAAATTTTGACCAGAAATGCCCGTTCATTTGATTTAGATGGGCATACTATAAAAGGGTTACGGTTCTGACTGAGGTTAGCAATATACTTGTACTTGTTGCGGCTGCGATCATGCCTGATCTAGCTGGCCTCAATGATGTCCCGTACGGTGCTTCTCCACGCGCGACGATCCATGGCAGCAGAACTGGACAGTTCAAGCCATTCTATTTGCCAGCGCCGAAGACCCATTACCGAAGGTCTAAGAACCCCGTCTATGTCCTGATGGGCTGAGTCAAGCCAGCTTTTGAGCTGACCCCCATTTCGACGTTTCCAATTCGGTAACGGTTTCGAGTCAAAGGCAGTAACACTGAGGTCGTGAGGTTGATGGCGAAGAACGTTTCCAAACAACCTCAATCGTCTTTCTTGGATTGCCTGGGATATCCTTGAGATGTTGTCGCAGCGAGTGCGGACTGTCTCATTCGATATGAAGTCGGTATAACTAACTCGCAGGACGGCCTTCAGGCAGCGGTAGTCAACGACTGCCAGTTTCCGTTCTCCACGCGCATAGCTTAGCATTTGCACCATATAGAAGAACAGACCGTACAGATTCACGTTACATCATACGGCACCAGTCTGGTCTCCTCAAGCCTCCGCCGCCTTCAGTCAGCACAGAACGGTGCCCTCCGCACGATCACGGGCTGCTATAAAATGTCGCTTCGTCTCTCTCGGATCTACCCACTGATGGCTCTGCCATCATGACAGGCTACCAGCGCCTTCACCAGAGAGCCGTTGTGGATGCAAAATCCAGCTAACACCTCCGGTTCTTCTTGATGGCTATCCACCTCCGATTGCGGCCTCGGAACGACATCTCCCGAGGGTCAGTCGCTGTACCCTGGCGCAGCTACGCAGTGGCTACTGCATGCTCCTTCGCCAGTACCAACACCGGATCGACTCGTCCATACCCGACTGCAGCGTCTCGCCGCATGACTGCCATCATCGCTTCGCCTGCAGTTCCCGACCAGGCATCCAACTCACCCCCGTGGACCTTTGGCTCAAGCCGGCTGAGGTCGCAGCTTTTCTCCGTCTCCCAACTGCACCCAGTTTGGACTCCGGCGGGGACCCCTGATGAAACAAGGGCTACCAACCAACCAACCTTTGTGGCGATATACATATCGCGTCGGTTCCATAGGCACTTTCGGAGGCTGAAGAAGGAATTGGCCTGTCCAGATCTGCTGCCACAAATCGTCACGCATGGAGAAGTACCACTCGGGACATAGCTGAGGCTAGATCAGTCATGCCATAAAAAGTACAAGTAAGAAAAGCCAAACACGCGGTGTGCACGTGACTGTTCTCTATGCGATTTCTATCTGTAGTCAGCCAAATGAGACAAATTGTCAGTATCAACGTCTTTTGACAACAGATAATTGGTTTTGCTAAGCGAAACAGCAATGCCTGTGCTTTGGCAAGCACCCGTTTGCGTAGACCATTAAACTTTGTACATACTTGAGTAATTTATTCTCCATGTCAATGCCAAGGCCCGATATTGAGTGATCGAAAACAAATTATTGCCAAAACTACTGCTCAATCGTAACATGGGAAGATAGTCAAAGATCCCATGGTGTTAGGATTAATTTTGCCTACTGCAGACAGTGTTATCCCTAACCAATACGGAGGATTTCCTGTTTTACACTTGTCTATACGTCACTAAAGTACAAACTTTATGTCGCGCTAGAAATATGAGTATTTTCAATACCGTCCGCAGACTCCGGTAACTGCCTCGCTAATCTGCCTTACTGATAAAACTCATATTACCAACCTACCCGTTTTACAAGAGCCCATTTTTCCCATTTTCTCGGTAGATATTCACATTAGATCCTTGCCCAAATCTGACACACGGAACTTTTGTTAATGACATGACCGCTCACACCAATAACAGAACCATCACCTGAATCGACTTTTCGTGCGGGTCTATAGGGCAGTAGCTGCAGGTTTAAAAAAATTGATCAATTACGAGGTCAAGTTTCAGTAAACGTCAAACTGTAGGAACAAACTATGACTGTGAGCCTTTATGGCGGCAGAAATTTTTAATTTGGCCAGTAAAGAGAGTACGGGCAAAGTTGTCATTGAGCCTTCCTACTGCTGCGGGGTGGAATAGTTAGGGATTAGTTCCTAGTTCGACCCGAATCCTAGCCTCCTGACAGCAAGCAAGCTAATCAATTTGCTCGAAGCCGAGACTTAGCAACGCCCGTAGCCAAATTGCTGTCTGCCAACAAGTTGGGTACATGGAGCGCACAGTAAAAGCTGTTGTATGAAGCCGTCTTGTGAATTCTGACCTGAGGGCTAGGTGTCAAAAGAGGTGTGGTGCGTGACGGTCCACGCCGTGCTCTCTCCTTCTCTCTCATTAATTTTGGCTGAAAGAATATGTAGGTTTCTGCTGTGCAGGCTGTTAAAACGGTGGCCAGAAGCTGCGAAGGAAGAACACATGAGTGGGTAGAAAGCAGAAGTCTAAGTGCAAACCTAGTACAGCATACTTAAGAGCAAGCAAACGCGTCTGTACAAAGGTTGGGCCAATTAGATGGTGTTCACAAGAAGGAAATGAATTCATTGGCTGGTGAGTCATGCGCGTTGAAGTGCTAGTCTACAGTTTGGCTGGGCAGTTGAGCACAAAGTCAAACAATGCACTTTGTGTGCGTGGGCGGCTTGGCTGGTTGCCTTGTTAGTGCGCGCCGTACATGCACTTTGCGTTGGTGGACCGTAACGGACGCTTGGCGTGGGACCGTCGTTCGGGCAGCGTGCACTTAAGCGGGCCCGTAACACAGGCCACGCCATGCTTCCTAACGTGATTGCAATGTAAATCACAGTGTATCCTCTAGGACAGCACCGCGATCCGGGGCTGTTATCCAGCCTCCCTCGATCACAGCTTTGTTTGAGGATACGGAGGCACGGCTGCAAACCGTAAAATAACGGCAGGCAGAACTAAGTACAGTATTCGCCGGCTATTAAGCTCACATCAGGCCCAGACCAAATTGGGCTTAAAAGGCGGCAGGCTTATTAACCGTGGGCTTAATACAGTAGGCGCCGGTTATTAAGCTCACATCGGGCCCAGACCAAATTGGACTTAATAAGCAACGGGCTTATTAACCGTGGACTTAATACAGTAGTCGCTGGTTATTACAGGGGTATTCATTTATATAGACCCCTGTATGCATTTATATAGACCCCGGTATGCGTTTTAATATTTTCGTCGGGCACCAAGGCAATTGCATTCGCTTAAATTCTCCGGATGTTTATGAGTGTGGGTGTATTTCTTTCTACAGGCACCAATGACAACCGCTTTCTCGAGTAATTGATTTTTTTTCATGATTCTTGAAACGGTGGACTGTGACGTCGACAACTGCAGGATCCCCAATTCCTGAACGATGTCTCTCTCTGTCATCTCGTTTTGAGCATTGACTGTCTCAGCAACAAGCTGCTTAGTTGCTCCCGATGTTTGTTTCGGCCTTCTCTTCTTATAAGCGGTTTTGAAATCTCGTTAGTAATTTTCATTCTTGCTCAGGTGTTTTGCAATTCTTGTGAATATGGAAAAACACAAAATGAGTGCCTCGCCTATCCTCTTCAGAGGGATTTCCTGCTCAATTATGAGAAGGAAGGGCTGAAACAAACATCGGGAACAACTAAGCAGCTTGTTGCTGAGATGGTCAATGCTCAAAACGAGATGACAGAGAGAGACATCGTTCAGGAATTGGGAATCCTGCAGTTGTTGACGTCACAGTCCACCGTTTCAAGAATCATGAAAAAAAATCAATTACTCGAGAAAGCGGTTGTCATTGGTGCCTGTAGAAAGAAATACACACACACTCATAAACATCCGGAGAATTTAAGCGAATGCCATTGCCTTGGTGCCCGACGAAAATATTAAAACGCATAAAGGGGTCTATATAAATGCATACAGGGGTCTATATAAATGCACACAGGGACCTATATCAATGAATACCCCTCTAAGCTCAAATCGGGCCCAGACCAAATCGGGCTTGATAAGCGGCGGGCTTATTAACCGTGGGCTTAATAGCCGGCGACTACTGTAGGGAGCGCAAGCATGCAAGTGAAAATGGATGAGTGCCATCTATAGAGCATGCTGAACAAAATGCTGCTTTAGAATCTCCAAAATCTTTAGCTAAGGGTACACTTTTGATCACACTACAATATAAAAGAATTTCAAATCAGCAACACTTTTAAGTTGCATCATTCTTTCCAAGAGCCGCAATTTGCTTAAAGTGACAATTCTCGGTGCAGTTGACAGCGAACAGACCCATCGGAAGATAAGCGAGATATAAAGTATGCATACTTGCTTCCACGGCTAGACCCAGATGAGAGGCATCACTCGGCAGAAGGTAACTTCGCTCAGACAAGTCGGTACGGCAGAGGTCCAGAAATTCCATCGAACTCGGTCGCCCGGGAATCCTTACAACGTCCGCTGTGGTACCGTTGTTCTGAGATGTGTTGAACGCCTGCGACAAGTGAAGAGCGCGATAACGATTAGGCTTTGGCAGGTTGGGTGAGGCGACACGACTAAACATGCGCCGTACAGCCGCTCCTGCAGTAGTCGGCTTCTGTTCCTTCGCCACAGGGTTCTTGGAGATGTCAACACTGAAGAATTTGCCGTCAACTTGATCATTTTGAACTGTGGTGGCCAGTGGTGCAATGGCCCAGTCTGCAGATGTCACCGGCTGGGCATCCACGCGCACACTGAAAAGAAACCGCAAACCGTCAGTAGATTTGGAGTTCTGGGCTTGGAAAAAATGCCAATAAGGTCGGAGGTTAGTCTGCGTAATCAAACTTAGAGTTAGGGTATAGCTGGCTGGCTGGCGCTAGTTAGTTAGCTACCACGCCAGAAGTCTCCATCGCAACCTACGTGGCCTTAGGGGGATATTAGTTACGCATGATTATCGCTTGAGATACGATCAGCTGGACTGAGCTCGAGGCACAATAGGACGTTCATTTTGTTCACTTTAACCAGATCGATGAGAGAATCGTGTATTAGATAATAACAGACGCCTGGAGATTATGAGTTGCGCAAGAAGCATCGACAAAAGATTCGACTGTTTGAGCACCAGAACAGTTTGTTTATCGCACTGAGCTTTCTAAGTCGTGAAAGTATTCATCACCATAGATAGAAGCAGCAGTAACAACCGATCAAGCCAGTCAAGTATCAAATATGCAAGTCTGGAGGTGACTACACAGAGCTCTGTACACTGGCGCTAAATCGATACATTGACTGATTGAGTTCCCACCCGTGGATCAGGCTTCAGTCAAGTCTCGGCTCATCTTGTTTCCGGTGTGGGCGAGTATCTTGACGGCTGTGAAGTTGAACCCACTGCTTTCAACTGGAAGCAGCAACTTTCCATATATCGACGCTCGTCGCACAGCCAGCTGATGTCGCCTTTTTGCTTTTGCGCAGACAACGCTCTACCACTGAGCTACGAGGCCCACCATGAGCCGTAAATTTAAGCAAACTTGATTAATTTTACCCGCCCAAGTTACTGCTTGTATGGAATCCGCCATTACGAAACAGAAAGTTGACTACTCAGACAGAATTTCCTAAGAAATCATCTAGAATCCACCAGAATGACTACTAGGCAGGTAAACTCGATCGACGTGTGATTAAATTCACGGTTCACGATGAGCCTCTTAGCCCAATGTTAGAGCGTTGGCTGTGCAGAAGCCTTCCCTGTTGTGTGGGTTCGACGACCGCCGAGACCGCGAACTTTTTACAATTGGGTCAACTGAATAGACAAACAGTTCCGGTGCTCGACCATTTTTCTCCTTTGTTCACACAAACATCCCTAACGTGAACGTTTGCATCCATTCGAGAAAAGATTAGGTTCACTGTGAGGATAGGTTCTGAAGCCCCCGGCTTAGATACATAGTCTGGCTTGGTTTGGTGTACTATTTCATAGCTGTGGAAAGTAACCATCTGCGTGTTAACTTCTACACCCCTATAACAACATACGCGAAATTGTTTTATTGTGTTTACCTATTTTTCAATGTTTTCTTACACACTTGTTGCCACTTGTTCACAGTGAAGTTCCACCCTCAAAACTTGTCATTACCAGCATGACAGTTTTACACGACCATGGAGTCATTGATGACTAAAGGGACTTACAAAACTTAGCGTTTTCTTTGAGATTCAACCCAAAAGTTGGTGAGCATGTGAGGAGTTAAGCCAAATTGGCAGATTCTGAAGAAAGTCAAGATAGACTTTTAGCGCAGTTATCGCGGCTGTTTTATGCTTCTATGAAGAGATTGGCTAACAAATGAGTTTTCAACTTTCCTCGTGGTGGCGTGTGTGATCTAATTGTGTTAATTTATATGCCTCAGACCATCTTAATCGGAATTGGTTTCATGTTATAAAATATTCATGCTACAAATGAGTGCTGACTAAGGCCTGGCATTGAGACAAGTGTGAATAAAAACTTTCAACCTACATAAAAATGCACAAAAATGTCTCTAGGATAGAGGTTCCCTAGAACATTGATAAAACTCCAGTATGACAATCTAGGACGGGTGTTACATCATGCAGATCTAGTGACGCCATTGTGGCAGAATTAAAGGCATTTGTAGGGCTCGGCAGTTGCTAACTTGATGTGACACGCGCATGCCAGAAGACAGGCAGTCGATACACCGCGCTGCGCCAATAATCACGCGGTTGATTTCTGTGGTCCTACGATGAAATAGACTTCTTACGGTTCACAAAAAAAGGCAAAACAGAACGACTGGCATAGTTACCGTTTGAACATTGCCAGGGGTCTGGACGTTGCAGAGTGCCACAACAGTCAACATCTGGAACTGGGAAAGGTGTGAGGACGCCCAAAGATGCTCTCCTACTTCGTTCTAATATACTCACTGCCCCAAAGTCACACATCTCCCAGGTAACTGTTTCGATGCTTCCTTTCACTGGTGTTCCCCCCCCCCCCCCCCCCCGAGGCTTGACCTCACAGTTGTTTTAGTGCTCCCTTTCTGGCTAACCGATAACAGCTGCGTCAGTGTCCCATGTCCGTCGACATCCTGACGGCCAAGACAAGCCTCCTGACTAACAATCGTTCCACCGAAGAATGGCGGCTCCCACAGTTGACGTCAAGACTTTTGAATGACATCACTGCATGCATGCACTTGCGCATACAGGCACACACACACGCGTGTCCAACAGTGGCGGCTTGGCTGAGGACTTCCTGAATATGCCACCCTGTTGACCAACGCAGTAGGCGGCCTCAATACTTACCAGCCCTCTCGGGCTATTGTAACACACCAACAGCAAACCACTTTAACTCGCTTCGCAGTCATGTAGAATCAGCTTTCACCATCACCTTTCTCACATCATACACCCACTCTCGGGCACGAATGGATGCAGTCAACCTCAGCCCTGACTTCGTCAAGGAGCACTGCTGGCCAGTACCAACACCGTCTTGACCCGTCCATACCCGACTGCGGCGTATCGCCGCATGACTGCCAGGCCTGAACAGGCACTCAAATCACCTCCGTGGACCTTTTGCTCGAGCCGGCTGAGGTCGCAGCTTTTCTCCGTCTCCCAACTGGACCCAGTTAAGACTCCGGCGGGGACCCCTGATCCAACAAGGGCTACCAACTAACCAACCTGGCTTATACAGCAATGTAGGATTATGTTCACAATAAGACCTTCCTTCTGGTGACTTCTGCCTTTTGCCAATAATCTGCAATTCAACCTAATGATTGTAGTGATCCGAGTAAAACCATGACCTAGACTCCTAAAAGGAAGCTTTTGGGCTCGGTAATGAGTAGGGATAGCAAGGAGTTATCTCATAATGTGCCACGAACGCCATGTCCCAGTTCGGCCATTGGTATTTTAGGAAACTTAGGGTAGCAGTTGGTATGCCCGTTTTCCGAGTGGTGCTGCGCAAAGGATCTGCATCTATCTAGGTATCAGACCCAGCAGACGGCATACTTCTTTTATGAAGGCATGTCAGACGGGCCAGAAAAGCACAGATTGTTTGTGGGAAGCCGGTAAGTGTGCATGAAACTTGACAGATACAACGAGATGCTACACTCGACTGATCCAACAAAAGCCTTACAAACTTTGTAACAGCGTATTTTAAATCGACCAAGCTGAAGACAACCCTCGCCAGGTTCAGTAAACGATATATACAACTTTGCAATAAAACGAAAAATAACCGGTTCATCTTCAAACGCACACGGCACCGGCCGTGGAGCAAACATACCAGAAATTAATATCGACCAGTGCCCAGGTGAAGTGTAATTCTAACGACTAAAGGTATAAAAGGAGGTTGGTTGATGCTACCCCAGACAGCTCCTGCGATACCCTAGGCACCGTTTTAACGAAGGCCAATTGCTCTGTGGTCCAATAGTAAGACAGTGCGGCCAAGGGGACTTGCCATCACAGGCAACTAGTCATATAAAACAGACCTTTCGAAAAACTTCACGAGTATGCAATGTTAGGTCAATAACTCCCGTGGAAAATAAAGTGATTACTTTTACTTGTTAGGGCTGCGATCAGTACTGATCTAGCCGGCCTCAATGATGCCCTGGATGGCACTTTTCTGCACATGACGATTAGTGGCAGTAAACCTAGGCATATCAACCCACTCTCTCTTCGTCAGCGCCGCAGGCCGATTACCGAAGGTCCAAGAACCACTTATATGCTAGACTTTCATCTGCTGAGGTAAAGGTTACGAGTCGAGGGCAGTTACATCGAGCTTTTAAGGCTGCCGGCGGAGAGTGGAACGACCTTCAGTGAAGGGTAGCTTTGAAAAAAGCAGACTCGCGGGTCTGGCGAATAAGCAGTCGCGGAGCAGCAGCGACAGTGGTACGGCGGACTGAGACCTGGCACGCCAAAAGTCTATAAAACGTCGCAAAGCCTGGCGACGGCACTGTGACATGGCGACCGTAAGCCGTCATTGATTAAATTCGCTTCCCACCGCTGCCTTGCGGTTAGGCTATTGAGCAAAAGCGTTACGAGAGACAATCTCAAACAAACAATCCGGACGAGTGTTGCGGAACCGCCGGTACTAATAATTCCCAAGGCACCTGATGAAGAACGGTACTGGTTGCTGATAGGATATGAACATCTCACACACGCTAAAGCACTTCCGCTACTTTTTATGCAGAGGCTGCTCTTGACGTTGCAATATGCCTATCAAAAGGTGCGGATTTATATCTGTTGGAACAGATGCCCTTTCCAAATTATATCTATTTGAGGCCAACGGTAGACCCGCAATCAGTGGTCTCAACTACAACCTCTCAGTAAGTCTATCTGGACGGCAACGGCCTCTGCCAGTCTATCACAGTGATTTCTGTTGTTGTTGTTGTTGATGATGATGATGATGATGATGATGATGATGATGATGATGATGATG
>JAYGXS010000307.1:0-33081 GCA_036362985.1 Ligula intestinalis
TACGTATGCTCGCCAAATACTCTTCGGATTTCTGTGATGGGAATTTTGGGAAAGTTGAAATCCCCAGTGAAAACTCTAGCATCAAAGGCGGACTCCGAAATCAACCTTAATATTTCTCAAAGCTTTTCATCATCATCCGATGATGAGTTAGGTGGACTATAAATGCATCCAATAATCGCCTTTTCACGGGGAGAGAGGATAATGGATGCAAAGCAGTAATTGCCCAAGAATGACTCAGCATCTAGGTCGAACGAGAAATGCTTTAAAATAGCTTTAATATAGAGAAGACATCCGCCACTACGTTTTCTAGGGTGGTCTTGACGGTAGAAATCATGCTCGTCTATTTTGAGTAAAGCATCAGAAATTAGTGGATGCGTCCACGACCCTGTAATGCATATGACATCTGGCTTCAGCTCGAACGCAATAGCTCTAAGTTGAGCCATCATGTTTAAAACAGATCTTGCATTTATCAGGATGATATACAGTGCAGCTTGAGTAATCAAACTAGGCTCATCCTTATTTAGTAATAAAAATTTGGAGGTGGGTAATTTGGTTGGAAGTTTGGAGAATAGCCATCGACTGGAGCAGGACAGTTAACATAAGAAAGCTGAGGGGGAAAGCTGAAAGCTGCAGGTAAATAGCTCTGTGAGATCGATGGGCCATAGGGATTAGGGCCGTGCTGAGTTTGCTGACAGTTACCGGAAAATTGGGAAAACCAAGACGGGAAAGACGGGAAAGAGAGGCTGGAGAGCGAGGTAAGGTAACTAAGAGGATTAAGCGGTGGAAAGCCTAGCCCAATATGATACTTTTGATAAGTAAGGTAACCTAGATGTTTGTTAGCTTCCTGTTGTATAGGCTAAGGTAGTGTCTGGGAAGGCTACATGCTAGCGGTTGAGTTCCGGATCCCACCCCTTCGATGACCTGAATTTGGTGATTGAATAGAAGGTTTGGGAGGACTCTGTTCGAGTATCGAAACTGTTGGTCTACCTGACGTAGAAGGCTTTTCGGAATTTCTAGGAGGGCTACCAGAATTACTAGCTATGGCAACTGGGGACGCATTTGAGTTGGAAGTAGACGGGGATGAGACCGTTGCTGTACTGGGGAGCAGTAATCTAGGTTTGGCAGGAATAAAAGTACATGGCTCGCTAGGCTTTCTAGGGCTACGACCAGGAACTTGAGCTGCTTGCAGTGAATTTACTATTTTATAAAAATAAATTGACGCTATTCTTCGCTCCATTGGAGTGAGATCATGATAGAGATAATACATTGCATTTCTCAGATATTTGGAAACAAGCTCTTGCTGTTTAAAAATGGCGTCTAGTTCAATGGGTGAAAATAGCTTGGTTAAAATGGGTGGGTTTTTACTGCGAGATGACAGTCTAATAGCCTCTGTTTTTTTATAGTTTAATCCACAGGAGCAGAGGAAATGCATTGACATGTCCATTGGCCTTATTTATTTCGAAACGTTTTTCAGAATAATATTGTTCGACTTTTTGTGTCTATCCTGTCACTAACTGGCGACCAAATTAACGAGAGTATCTAAACGTTTGCATTCCTGAGAGGAAACTGTAGAGATATTCCCATCAAAAAGGGTCCCAAGGATTGAGAGAACTGACCCAAATTTCAACATATACTCGCTGAAATTTTTCATTGCAGACAAATCTAGTTGCTCGGCAATCAGATCAGGCTAAATACTGATGTCAGGCTGAAGACTGACATCAGTAATGATGTTTGCCTTTCGCAGACGCAGCTTGGGTCTGGCATAATGTGGGTTCCTAATGAATGAAAGTGTTGCCATCATACTTTTAGAAGCAAAAAGTAGACTTATCACGAAAAAAGTTGGGAATTCAGAATAAACTAACTGTTTAAGCTTATATACGTTGCTGAATTTAAGACATATGGTTAACGTAATGCTCGGTAAGCAAGCAGAGACCAAACCAACAAAAGGAATGGAAGCAGATTTTTCAAGCGTAAGAACTGGTACTTACGGATAATTGATATTAGAAAACAAAAGACGAATAGTTGTATCTTCTCTAAAATAAATCAATTTATATAAGACTGATGACTTAGCTGAAATTTCGAAACCAGCGCTCGACCTTGACCATGATGTGTGATAACGAAGACGTGGATGACAAGAGAAACGGGGTCACAACATTTGTAGAGGCTTTATCACTACAAATATTAAATAGCTCTCGAAAAATACACAGTAAAAAACTTTCGAAGGTGAGCTAACTGCTAGTATGTGATTAAGTTGCCTATTCTAATGGAAACATGGTCAAAAACGGTACATGATGATGACGTTGAAGAGAAGAAATGATAGATTACATAGATCTTTCACGTTCCTAGCCGGCAGTAGTCAAGCAGTTGACTTGCCAATGGATGACTCTGCGAAGATCGGGATCCAAGTTCATTGCGCCGCACGAGTGAAAATTGAGGACAATCTCGCTTTCAAAGTGTTGCTGGATTATCATGAGCCCAACAATGATCAACAGAGAAGTTTGTTTATAATGGCAAAATAAACGGCGGCGGGTGAGGAGAGAATTGAGCTGTGGAGAGTGTTTAGCAAGGCAGTTGCTAGCAGGCGTCAAAACCGAAAGTGTGCTCGTGTTTTATTTTCGAGTTTAAACAAAATTGGTTTTTGATAAGTTTAAACAACGCACAAGTTGAGCCAAGAGGCAACAGATATCTGCAACTTCCCATCTTTTTATCAAAATCCCGCCGATGGACGAAGATTGCGTTCTACGTATAGTGCAAGCCCAGCGATGCCCTCAGCGGATTATTTTGGCCTTCAAACTGACCGTGGCTAAATAATCCTCAGTTGAAGGGCATAACAATATTTCGGCACCCGAAGTGCTATAACCGTGAAACAAGTATTATGCATGCTTGTTTTAATTAATGTTTTGCTAGTATTGTACATTCGAAGTCAGTATTTTTTTCACCTAAAAACTCCTTCTATCGCATACTGTCGACCAAGCAAAAGACCAAATCACAGCTAATAATGACCGCAGAAGAAAGGACTTGCGTTATGTTTGTTCCCGCTTTCCAAAGTCCTTTATGGCGCCAACGATGTGCCTTTTCAATAAACCTTATTATAATGGGGAACATTAACTGAAGGAACTCAGCAAAATGCTCTGTTATGTATTTAAAATCGGATATATTTAGGCCACTATCATTTAGCATAACACGAATAGAGATTCTGTTGTGTGTGCTTTTCGTTTCAAACATGGAGGTGTGCTAGGTATTTTAGGCACTGATGGTAGACAATGAATGCACATTATATGCAACAAGCACTCAATAAATTTATTTCAGTTTTCAGTGGGATCCAAGGAGAAGTGAGGAACCCAGTATTTTTTTAGTGCCTCTTGTCTCATTTAAGATAAGTCGAATCGCCATTTATTCAATCTTGGTTCGCCTACTGCATGGGATAACTAATGTAGACCATAATCCCACGAAAGAACAGCGTGATCACTTAGACCTAGTGGAAAAATGCAGCATACCTCGTTTACACTGTATGGATCATTGGTGAAAACTTGGTCTAAACAAATATGCTAATGCCCTTTGCGTGTTCTATTTGGAACGAGGACGTGTCTTTTGTGAACAGCCTCAAGTGTTGTTTTAAGACGATGATGATCAAATGCGTTTTAGAACGATTCGCCCGCAAATTGCTCTAGCATATGTTCGGCGCATTGAAGTCACCCCTGAGTACAACATCAAGCTGACTTCCTATCTCCTTAATGCACACCAGTAAAACACGTACGTGTCTATCCACGGTGGTCAGTAGAGGGTCACGGCTACCAGAGTATGTGACGACGTGCCTTAATTGTTAGCAAAATAACCTCCATAACATGGGTAATCCTTTCAGGCCTCTCGCACGCACTCGATTTCCGTTTGACATATATAGCATATCCTCCACCCTGGTCTTTTCACTCGGTCTCATCTAAACCACTGGTTTTCAGATAGTGCCACGTCGGAATCACTGATAACCTGTGATATCCTTTTTCCTGTTTTTTTCTATAATATGAATGGACTCATCGGCTACCTCTATTCAAAGTTCATTGGTTATCGAAAAACGACTCGCAGCCTTGGTATACAGACATGTTAGTCGACAAGACTCCACCGTGCCTTATTCCATTCAGCACAACTTTTCCTGTATATCTGCATCGCAGCCGTCATCAACGTTGGCTGGTTTCACAGCACAATGGTAGTTTTCTGTATTATTCGGTCATGAAGATTGCCAGATTGCTCTCCTCAGCCCCCTCTCCTCCAGTAGTTCTGCAACCACTTCTCTGTCCACCCATCAATGTCGTTAACTCCATGTCTGTTTTACAATACTGACGATAGTCTTCATGGTATTTAGTCATGCTCATGGCAGATGTGATATTTTTGCCATATCGTCACTAGACTGCGCAGTCTACAAGTTCGCATTTCCGGCATTTTGTTGATTATCAGGTGACCTCTGCCATTCTTTCTCTTGTCGACCCTGTTAACAGCGATTGCCTCCTCCGAGCTCACCTCCCTGATGGTTGAGCATGAAGTTAGTCTTTCGGTGTAACAGTGGCGAACGACAGCCTCTGCTTTTATATTATAACTCGTATTACAAGGAGCGTTTCCAACCCTCATACTTTCTCATCAACAGTCCTGTCTCATTTGAACTACAATCAATCCACTCAACAAACTGCTTTTATTTTTTGAAGCAGTTTTTCTCCTTCGTTTTTTTTGCAGCGGAAGTTAACTGAACTCCGCCCCAGCTTTTTCCATTGCTTCCTCCTTAGTTCACCTTGCGTTTCAGAGAGTGTTGACTACAATTTTAAATGACAATATGTTTGCGAAAATGCATTAACCTACCAACACTACTAAACGTTCCAGCTGCCTATGCGGTTGTTTCACGGAGAGAAACGTTTAACAACTTTGTTTTATTTTTTCCACTGCCCTTAGTTTCCAATGACGAGGCCCTCCAGGCCTAAAATATACAATGTATTTATTTATATAACCGGCTTGCCTATCCTAAATGCTGCACAATGTTTACGGTCACTGGCTGTCTCAGAATATCTTAATCAGTTCCTAAAACTTTTAAATGCCCGCATCCATCGTTTCCTTTGGATTAGTTCCGTTTGACTCAGGTGGGCCTTGAAAAAAATTGCAGGTTTAGCGTTCAAGTGAAACTCCTTTATATATTTCCAGCCGTGCTGTCATCGAAAGACCCCAAGATGCTCATCTTTATAGCTTGAAACGTTGTGCTTTACTTACATTTACCAATGAAACAATTCCTTAGGTAGCTGCGATGGCACTGTTCAGAGCGGGATTCTTACTGCCCGCTTTTGCATTGGTGGTTACCTTCAGTGATTTGGATGCATCCAATTCACCTTATCTAGCATGTATTTGCGCAAAGAACAGAAGGAACTGTCAGACACCTGGACATTAGGGCCAAAGACCAGCTTATACGATATATTTTAAAGATTGATGAGATAGAAATCCTCGCAATAGGTGACAACTGGCATAAATATTGCGCAAGTGCCAAGCCCACACTCAACATGGACCAGAAAATCGTAGGACTTAGTATGTCAAACGTGACGTGTCAAACCACCACTGAAATGGACCACCGGCTTCCAAGCGGTTGTTGCAGGAGAGGATGCTCATAGTACAGATGCAGTTAACCGCTGCTAACTATAAATGCCATGCAATGTGTGCACGCTTAACCCCGGGACATGTGTTACGCTATCCTACCATGAGTTTTGATTATGCATTAGCAACATGATGCGTTACGCTAGGAAAATAAGTGTCTTTTACACTGATCGCATCCTCTACTTCTGAACTGCCTGCTGTATATCCAATAAAATGTCGACTAGGAATGTATTACCTGTCTGGCCAGCATACACTTTTATAAGATTTTCATTGATTTGTCACGGAAGCAGGTGCAAAATATCGGTCAAAAGAGGCATGATCGCCAATCACATTAGGGGGAAGCGGTTTTCCAGGAACACGCGTGTGCCTACGTCATGCCCACATTAATAATAATTCAATGAAGGCAAGTTCCGTCTGTGTCTACTGAAAGGAATAAGAAACACTTTTGCAAAAACAGTAATTTTGCGAAACGTTCTGATAGAAACAGTCAATTACGCTACCGAATCGTGAATTTCGGGTACGCAACACATACATTCTTCTGAATAGATTTGTCACGCTTTATTCATACTCCTACAAAATATAAAGGCAATCATAAAGTAACTGTATTGTTCTTCTTCATACGTGAACCATTACCACTGGCATTGCGAGTTTCCTAGAGCAAATATCAAAACACTATAGGCATTTCACATTTGCTTATAATTGTCTGGATGACGCCTACATATACAGTAGGTGACATATCCGATGAAATGTACTAAGGGATTAAAAATATATGTTTTGTTGTAAATTTATCTCATTGGGCTGACTTGATGGGCTAATACTATTTACTACGTTTGAACTCTATTTGCCTCACTATACTAGGAGAAAATATATGCAAAAATGGACACAGTCCACCGCTTGTATGCACCCGATCAATTGCTTAACCTACTAAACGCTGCGAAAAAAAAAATTGTTTATACATGCTGCACGAGATCAAGAAAATTCCTAAAGATCGGGGCATTTTTAGAGTATGTGTTCACAAAATTAAAATGTCATGAAATTGAGTTAAGTGAATGCACGAGATACTGCCCAAAGGTCAACAGAAGAAAAATGAATTTAGGCGAAAACATTTTGTTTTAAAGCATGGCACATTTTGTGCCCCAAAACAAAGTTACAAGCTTAGAACGACCAACCTTTGCTTCAGTACGTCCAAAATGTCTTAGCCTACTTGAGTGTGAAGGAACTTCAAAAATTGCGCAACTTTCAAATTCACTTGCAATTTGTCGATGTCCGAGAATTTTCACAATTTTCGGTATTTTCGTCGACTAGTCACTATTACTGCTCTGAAAACACAGGACTCCATTTTGCACAAAAGGCACCGTCATCTCCAGGCGGCTATACTGAAGTCCTCACGGGAATATAGAACTTCACCATTCGCCTTGTTTACTCCAGCAGTTCTATCGGCCCTACGGAAACTATCACGGCTGAGTCGTTTCTAAATTTTCTTAAATATCTCTGCCAATTGAAGATTTCGTGCAGAAACACTTTTTGTAACATTCCACAAAGCTAAGCTAGGAAATGGGTATTCAACAAAGCGAAGTTTTGAACGTAGGCAAAAGTGATGAAAACTCGGGACTCGTACCCACTAGTCAAGCCCGACTAGCCACGGTGACCAGCATTGCGCCATGCATCTTCAACGTGAGCGATGAAATTTTTAGTTAATTTAGCGGCACAAATAACAAACTACGTGTTAGCGGTGGGTAGTTTTGCGTTATTTTCGCCCCCGCTAAGCAAGCAATAAGCTTAGCATCGCTAAAGCTCTTTAGGTACCAATATGAAGATTATTCTGCGTATTTAATTCCCCATCAGAACGTTTTGCATATGAAAACTGAGAAAAACAGCATTAAACCATCAATCAGTTCGGGGATCTACCCACCATAAGAGGATAAGAAGACCAAACCTAAAAAAGTAAGAAGGCATTAGCAATAGATGTCAGGGATTGTCCAGCAGGGTCGTGGCTCGAACCAAGCCTGTTAGAAGAACTGGCTGGCATTCAATAAACTCCACAAATGGTCAGCGTTATAAGCAAAGTTGCACTTATTCAATTAGTTACCCGGCCTCTTATCCAAAATAGAACAAAAACGAAGTCTCTTAACGCCATAAACAGAATGCTGCAGCAAAACATACGGGCATCGAGCACGTAGGAGAATCGAATGATAGCAAAAAGCCAGCGGGACCGAGTCTTGATTCTGATCTATTGAACGAGCAGGCTGACATCCCTCCAGCTACGCAAATGAACGACGTGAAACAGTATCTTAGTTGCAATTATGCAAGCTAAGCGAATAGCCAAGTATGCAATACCTATGGGAAACATCCATCAGCAACACGCCAGTCATTGGAAACAACACGGAAAAGTGGGGATTTCAAAGAAAAGGGGTTAAAAAAAATTAGATCATGCATAAGCCATTGCAATACAGAGCGCAAAATCTGATAAAACATGGTCTTACAGAATATGAGGCGAAAACTTTCACAGATCGGGATTTGGCAAACCATGGGCTCTTCCAAGGTTCCCTAAACAATCTTCTGCGGCCCACCGAGGTAGTTCATCTGCGAAAGCACTTCAAAATTGGAAGTCGTCTTATTGAGCTATCAGAACGTATGCTCTCCGACCTCTACAAGCAGTGTTCGATAATAAAGTTAAAGTCAAATTCATCTTTGCACGACGTGTCCCAGTCAAAAATAGCAATTTTTAGCTTTTTCAACCGGACTTTACGCCGATGGAGAAAAAAAAACGCCGACAGTTAGTTCTAGAAATGCGATTGAGATAAAAGAATAGGGAGTTACCGTCCTTATCGTATTCGTTGGACAGAATTAATTTAAATGAATGTGCAACTGGTTCATAACGCGAAGTTTGCAAGTGGTCTGTAACAAAAGCCGCAAAGAAAAAGTTGGTGAAGATGATCTACACCAAAACACAGTGTTTATTGTATAAGTGAAGTAAGTTGCATTCCGAGATGATATGATGAAACGAAAGAAGATCTTCGGAAAATCGAGTTGTACTCGTGAATTTTCGAACAAGTATAACGTGTTAATCGTCAAACTAAATTAAAAGTGAGGGCTGCGAATGTCGCGCTAGATGTTTTGGAGGCAGAGGTTACAACGGACGGGGGAGGGAAAGGGGGGATTGGGTGGAAGGGTTATGGTGATGTGACACCCGCGGCGATAGGTTGTGCTAGTGAGGGGAGGGGGGTGTTAGCGTTTATCAGTGTTTTTGATCCAAGTTAGTTGAACCGAATGTGCAAAAGTCCAATTTATCCTCCAACAGTATCTCTGGTTGTCTGAAAACGTTGAAGACCACGAATTGGCCCTACCCGGATTTAATTTGTTTCGAAAAGAAAGGAAAGGGCGTCAATGAGGAAGAGGCGTTATAACTTACGTGAAACAGTGTCTTCTGGTCTCAGCATAAAACGGAAAGGTTTGCTTTCAGCACTGAGGCTCTTTTGCATACATTAAAGGTACCAAAATTACCCAGTCAAGAAGGTTGAACTGTTTACAAGCCACCTAATAGCGATCTTGAGGCTGAGGCTGGTCAGCTAAAGCAGATAACTTTAGTAAGTTAGGTAGTTCGTTCCTCATCCAACACGTTCTGTTTCCCACCAGGGTGCCTGAGAGGCAGCAATCAAACTGCCTGGACCTAGTACTCACGGAATCGCTGGACAGCATGGAAGCACTGCAAACTCTACCTTCGGTTGTTCGAGTTGACCACATCTTAGTACATTATGACTATTAAATACTCTCGGAACGTAAACAGCCAACCAGGGTTGAGAGGATTAGGTGGCGTGGCGACACCAATCAAATGAAGGCCGAAATGAACATCACCAATTGGATATCTTTTTTTCCGGTAATATAGTCGCTGATTTGGAATGCTTTAGTGAGTAATTGCATACTATCCTCAGTAAAGACTGCTTGATTACTAGAAGGTAAGTAAACAATAGAGCCCAGAGGCTGCCTCAATTGGTGAAAAATGGGATAAATAATAATATATTTTATATTTAAGACCCAAAGGGCCTCGTCATTTCACAATAAGTGCTGTGGAAACATAAATACAACGTTGATAAATGCTGCTTCAGATAAAATTTATACCCAATAACATGTCGTCGTTTTAAAAAAAGTAATCAACACCCTCTGAAACGCATGGTGAACTAAGGAGGAAGAAGTTAAAAAAACGCCTACAATTAAAATGGGGGCAGAGTTCAGCGGACACCCACTTAGAACGAAAACAACGCGTAGGAGAAAGAAACTGCTTTTGCAGAATTAAGGAGGTTGATTGGTAGGATTGATTTTACTGCAATGAGACAGGACTGTTGATGAGAACGTTTGAGGGTTGCATACACTTCTTGCCAATTGGAAAAAACATAAAGCACCAGAGGATGTCGTTCACCACTGCAACACCGCGCGACTGGTGGTGAGACCGCAGGAGGCAGCCACGGACAACAGAGTGGACTAGATGAGGGAACGGCAGAAGGCATGTGATCATCACCGAAACGCCGGAGATACAACCTTGTGGACTGCGGAGTCTAGCGTTGAGCTGGCGAATATAGCAGAACCACCGTGAGCACGAATAGACATTGAATCCCATCGTAAGGTTTGTAAAACTGGGATGGCAAGCGGCAAGGATGATTGGAGAGAAACGAGGATAAAACATCATTGCAAATATCACTATATAGTGGACGATATAGATATAAATGGAAAATAATTTAATCTAAATATACACAACTAAAATACCAAGAGGACCTTTTTCAAAGTCCAAAAGTGCTGCGTTTTGGAAGGAGACAAATAAAAAGGACTTGTTTTCGTCCGAAGTTAAGTATTTACTTGAAAAACTGCTACGTTAGACGACAGCCTAATTTAAAGGTGAATATTATTCCAGAGAATGGCATATTTGGAGGCAAAAAAGTAAGAATGGTTCGAAGTGGAGCTAAAGGGAGTGCAATAAACCTGGAGGAATTACGAGTGGCATACGGTCTATCTGCGGGAATACGAGCGACGATTCGTGTAAAGTAAGTAGTAGATTTAACGTGAAAAAGGAGGTAGAAGCAGGCTTTGAGTCTTCTGAACCAAAGATTTATCATGTTTGCTAATTCAAATCACTCCCTATAAAAAGTGGATCAAAAAGAGCGACTTTTTTGCAAGAAGACACCCTCTGTGCATTTAAAAACTTACCATGGTCAGAAGCATTTATTACACCAAAGAGGGGACAGCAGTATTCTAGGATGGGTAGAACAAACACGCGATATATTTTTAACCTTATTTCCAGGACGGAGAAATTTTGTGACATAAAACCACATATCTGTGCAGCTTTCGTAGATATTCGATTCACATGAGGCGACAATGCTAATGCATTTTTGTAGCTTAGACCTAAGTCGTCTATAGTGGATCGTTCTAAAATTAGACTTTTTTGAAAGACACGTGGAGGAGAAAGCTTTGTCGGGACCGAAACACATGGAACTACTCATGGATTAAGATAATTGCATTTGCCAGGTAGCACTCTACCATGAGATTCTAGGAAGGTGCTTGTTTATTTTATCAATGCATATATTATTTGTGTTCTTTTAAAAATGAGATTGTGTGAATTTTTTAAATCAGTCGAAATTTCATTTATAAATAGAACTAAGAGTAAAGGACTCAAGACAGTGCCTTGAACAAAGACACTCGTGATCAGCTGAGTAGTGAAGCAACTACAACCTACAAAAACTCTTCTGGCTGCTGTTAGACAAGTAGAGCCGATGAAGTCAAGGAGAGCGGGAAGGATGCGAACGGCTTCTAATTTAACTGGGGGCCGTCTGTGCGGTACCTTGTCAAAGGCTTTGCTTAGGTCAAAATAGACAACAGCTACGGATTGCCACCCGTTACGGAAGGAAATGGCACGGTAAGGAAAAGCTAAATGACATATCTTGAATGATATTACGGGTAGAAAACCATGCTGTGGGTCGCTTTATATCTTGTTTTCTAGGCAAAATGCCGAGAATTTGATTAAAAATGATGTTTTCCAGAAGATCGGTTAGTGCCGGGGTTTTTTGAACACCGCGGTAGTAAGTTATGTCCAAACGTGATTCTGACTTAAAGACTCGAAGAATAATGATTTTTTTCCATGTGTCAGGAACGAAACTATTTCAAGTATAGACTGAAAATAAATGGCAAAGTAATTTAAGAAAGGTCGATACGCTTTTGATGACTGAGATGGAAGTACCGTCAGTTCCTCAATAGTGCGAGTTTGTAAGACGAAACGTATGCTTACGAATTATTTCAACGGGGAAATCAATGTTCCCGAGAGTATTGTCTCAGTATGGTTAAAACGACGGAACCGGTTTCAATTCTGTCGTAAAATGCTTTCCAAAGAAACCATTGAACAATTCAGCCTTTTCAGACTCATTGAGAACAAATGTTTTATTTTTTTTATCAAGCAATGGCGGTATTTCGATTCCTTGTTTTGCAAAGAACCTACGACCTAACAGTTTTGCAACCGATTTTGCAGAGTTTGAGTTGCTTAGGGCGCAAGATTCCCTGTGCTGGTCATGCGCAAGACGAACCTCGGACGCTACTTTGAAGATTTGGTGATCCCTAGATGCACAAACAGCGAACATCTATATCTGTCTTTCAGCTGCTTCTTCAATTTCTATAGCAAATCCAAAAGAAAATGTTGGAATGTCGATTCTGGTGCGTTCGGTTACGCAATTTTAGTGGGCAAAAATTCTAGCTTTTTTTTAGAAACGACGGACATGAGTTCAGCAAGATATGCAGCGTCTTTAATGGAGGAAAGACTCTGTCAATCTAATGAGTCAAGAAAATTATTTATCAAGCAAATATTTGAGAGGTCATAAACAGGATAGGTACGACCAGCACGAGAAACTTTCCGTAGAGGACAGTGTGAGACATTAGTAAATTGATGACTGGTCACTTTGGAAGATGTCCTGCATCAAATCAATCGAGACGAGCAATACCGTTTGTTAAAATCAGATCTAGTTTATAATATTGTCGTGATGGGAAACGAACCAGATAAGACCACTTAGAAAAATTATTGGTATCTAGGAAAGGCTAAAATCTAGGTTGACAACAGTTTAAAAGCCATTCCATTTTAGGAAAATTAAAATATTTAGCAAAAATGTTACCGTCAAAAGTGGATTTTGAAATAAACTTTAATATCTCACAAAGATTAGCATCTTCTGCAGATGAAGAGCTTGGAGGATTGTGTTCACATTGTGTTCCGATAATCGCCTTTTGCCGGGGAGACAGGGTAATTTAAGCGAACAGTAATTTCCAGAGAATGTTTTGCTATTAACATAAAACTGAAAGTGCATAAATGACGCCCTAATATGGAGAAGACAACCACCACCACGCTAATTTATACGATCTTGACGATAAACATAATACTAGTCTATGCTAAGGGAGGAGTCAAAAATGATTGCATGGGTCCAAGATTCTGTTGTGCATATAACATCGGACATCATCTGGAAAGCAATAATAATAATATGTTTCTATGCCAGTTTACAGGCAATTGTTAACAGTTTCTAATACACATCTTGGGTGCCTTCCAAAATCTCGAAGATCGAAAAAAAAAACCGAAAACAAACTCCCTATGTTGTAGCCAGTATTAGTTTTGTGTCAGGTTTTGTGTATTGTCAACACTGGTCGAGAAAGTGGATTTTTTTAAGTGAAAAAACCTGAATTCAAAGTTATGATACAAACGGAATATATGTACAGTTGACAGCTGAGTTGACATATTAGCAGGAGAAATTTGCATGTCCTTTAAGGACATACGTTTGAGACGGAAAAGTTTGGCACAAAAAACATTGTTCCTGTCTTCCTTCAATGGTCCCTGGCAAAATGTGCGCTCTTTCGGGCGAAGGGTTAGCAGACTGCGGGCAGCATTATCTTCAGCATGAAGTCTGGCGGTGTTCAACATCCACTAACACCATCAGAGTGAAAGAAAGATTCCACCGAGTCAGCAACAAAAAATCGTGAATGTTGTCCTGAATTTAGAAAACTAGTTATAGCTCTCATAAACATATGGTAGATTTGCTGGGTTTTAATACTTTTGTGCAGCTTATTCCAGATGAAAATGGCGTTTATTGAAAAGAGTTGCCGGTACTTAACTGTACTTGCCATAGGAATGAATAAAAATACGTTCCGATGACTGGCGCGTCGAGCGTCGATCTGCTTTATTGCTCTGAAAGGATTGATGGTTTGACCATTCAAAAGTTTAAACAGAAAAAAATAGACCTTTATGCAATCTACGAAGCCACAGGGAATCCAGATTTATAAGTTCACACGTTTGTTGGCAGGCTAATTTGTGGTGTTCTGAAGTGAAAACTCTTCTAGTGAAGAAGTGTTGCACCTATTATATTTTCCTACGTTCACTTGTGCGCAGAAGACTGAATAGGGGCGAGCAGTATTCAAGACTAGGTGTCTCGTACATATTATGAAGGCTAGCTCGAACCTAGAAAGTCTTTATATTTCTTAGAATAAATGCGGTGGCTTGGCGTGCTTTCGAGACTTTCCGGGCACAGTGATCTGACAAATTAAGACTATTAGAGTAGGATATGCCCAAACCCTTGACATTTCCTGGACCATTTAGTTCTAGGCCGTCAATGCTATATTCCGGTTAATTGATCGTCACCAAAAACAATAAAGGAACATTTGTGCCATGAAAGGGTAAGGCGCCATGTGCAGCACCATTGGGTGAAGGCCTGAAGATCCTTTATTATCAGCTCGAGCACGATGTTGCGATCTGCCGGTTTATTTCGATGAGCCACTTTTAAATCATCAGCGTACCTGAAGGGTCTGCCATGCTGTAAACAATCTGAAACGTCGTTGTCAAATAAGCAAATGGAAGCAGACCCAGTACGCTACCCTGTAAAACTCCACTGATCACATACGTGGGGCTGGAGATAACATTACACATTTTTACTCGTTGTGTGTGAGTATCCAAATAGGAAGATATTAATTTCAGAGGCTTGCTACCTATGCCGGATGAGGCCAGTTTCAAAATCAGGAGGTTATGATTGACTAGATCATAGGCCTTAGCAAAATCAAAATCGAGGTTATAAATGGCAAAACTGCTGTCTCTAGATTGCAGCACATAATCAAAAAAGAGAGCTGGCAGGTGTCAAAAGATCGTTTCTTCAGAAATCCCTGTTCTGCTGCATTGAGCAAATTTTTCTTTGTAAAGTGACGCATCATTTTTTCTGTGATCTGGGTCTCCAAGATTTTCGAGGCTGTGGGAAGTGTATTAATTGGCCTTAAGTTGGCGAATGACGTTGAACGGCCATGCTTGCGAATAGTAATTATGTGCGATTCCTTTGAAAACGAATGATATGTTTCGCTTTCAAGAGCACGATTAAATAACTTACAAATAATAGACGGAAACATATCATTCTCTTCAGCATTTAAAAGGCTTAATGGTACGCTCTCTTTTCATGGAATATAAGATAAACGATAACGACGAATGGCAACATTCACGACCCTGAAGGTAGCACTTATGTTTTTGAGGACGGCATCTTACCTAGCCCGGATAGCCGGAGTCGCAGCGAACGAGCTTTCACTAAATGTGTTGGATAGGAACGCATTGAAGCTATCCGCGTTCAACTTACCGTCAGCGATGGGGTTTCCTAAGGCGTCTTGAAGTACGGGCTGTTGCGTTTTCCTCTGCGCTTTTCCTGGTTGCGAAAAGAGTTTCGCAAAATTGAGGTAAGGATTTTCAGCAAAGTGGGCCTCATCAGATATCTGCTTTTATTCGGAGAGCTTCTTAGCTTGCTTAAAGGTCAGTGAGATCAAGGGCAGATTGGAGGTGTCGTTCTACCGATTCAAAGGACGAGAGAGTTTACGCAGCTTACGACGGAAAGACCGAGGAAGGTACACTTCATCCTTGACATGCATTACTTTCTTACAGGGGACAAAGTGGAGGAATAGTGGATCCAGCACTTTGTACAGTGCATCAGTACAAACATTTACATCGAAGCATTGGAGAAATTAAGACCAGTCGAATAGGTCTGCCGTGTTTAGTGATCAGAATTCATGATACAAACTATACTTTTGGGAAAATGTTTCATGCGCCTCCAGTTCTAGTATTTCAAAGCTCTAAGATGGTCTGAACTACCTAGTGCCTTTTTGGATGACACTGGAAGTGGTTTGTATCCCCTACAAAAAATAAGGTCAAGTAAGTTTGCTCCTCGAGTGGAAGAATTGACGACGTGATCCCACGTGCCGATATCTACTGCCTAAATTAATTTCTCGAACTTTAAAGGACCAGATTGTGGAAACCATTGCACGTCAGTGTGGATAAAATCGCCTGCAATCAAGCAATCCAAGTCAGCTGCGGCATGAAATACCTGCGAGAGACAAAGATCGTAGTCCACATTGGCATAATTTGGGCGATAAACACAGCCAACAAGCAAGGAGTTTTTGTTTTTTAGAACAACTCGTAGCCAGCAGCTCTCGTCCACCGCTGTGAATTGTGGATAGTCCAACGGGAGAAATGCAAGTGGCTGCTTTATATAGATATGCCTTCCTCCTTTACGGCCATTTTTTCGATCGTTTCAAACATATAAATAGCCTTAAACAGAGAATACAGTGTCAGCAACACAACCTGATGCCCATGTCTCAGTTACCATAACAGTGGCTGGGCGGTTGAAAAAAACCGAGTCTGGAGCAGGGGCATTTTTTACATCAGTGATCTGGCATTTGAAACGACCAATTTAAGAGGGAATATGTTAGGTTTCGGTGGCGGGACAGCTAGGTTGTCACTGTTACCGGCTTTGATCAGAGAGATGTCCATTTTACTTGAACTATTTGTCCCTCTCTTATTTTGGGATTTGTGTCGCCATTGGTTCTCCGTTTCTCCAGCTCTATTATAAGCTGTCTCATCTTTCTCCGCTCTTTCAACTCGAAATCCGAATACAAAAAAACTTGCAAATGTAGACAACGCAAGGATAGTTTGCACTCTAGCAAGAGTTCTTTCCTATGCTTCAGTTTCTTAAATAACTTTCAGAGTTCGTGGCCAAGAAATTAATTCTGGAGTTGTTGGAGCCTTACGTTGGAGCCTTAAACATGCGGAAGACTCGCCTGATTTTACCAAAGTTTTGGCGTTAACTCTCATAAGACCCACATCATGGTCAATTCGTTCTTGTGCAATTGACGACTCTGACTCCGGGGCACCCTCTTCAACTTTTTTCTGCTTGTGACCTAATGGGGCATATGTTGCGTGCTCACGTGTTACGGACGAAGGAGCACTTGTGTCCGGTAACGTAGTTTTTGACGTACTGGCTATTGGGTAGGCTAGGTACAAACACATGAACCGTTTGGCTTGCTTAGGCTTATGCCTATTTTGCGTTATGATCTCGTCAACCTCTTGGTCATTGCTTTCTTGTGCAGATTCGAGCAACGATGTGGTTCAAGGATGCAAATATCGATAATTTCTAGTGTCATTTAAGCCGAGTGATTAATGTGTAGCTCGTGGGCTTGACACATGATCCGATATGCAGATATCAGACGTGCCCAAATCGAAGTCTATATCAGCGTCAACTTGTTCTTGTGTTATCGTTGACGCTACCTCTGGAGACCGTTTTACAACTATATACTGCTTGTGACTCACTGGTGCATATGTTGCGAGCTCACGAGTTACGACCAAGCGGGCATATGTATCCGTTAATTTAGATTCCATGGGTCCTGATATGCCGGTTTTTGGGTTAGTTGACTGCACACTCCCAGTCCATTTAGACTTTCTAGCCTTTGTAGCCTTATGATTTTTTGGCTTCATGATCTTATCGACCTCTCTATCATCGCTTTCTAGTGCAGCATCGAGCAAGGATGTCAATGTCCGACCCCACGCATGTGGGCATTTACGTGCGCTTGGGCCACTCCTTGTTTGCTTTTTTGTCAACAATGTTTTATAATTTTTTCAGGATGATTGACCCTTTATTACTATTAGAATCATAAAGGACCTCCGTTTCACAGAATAATATGTAAGAAACAAACTTATTGCGCTTACCTCAGATTCACACCGTGGTGCATTTAAAATCATCAGAAGTGTCACCTAGATCAAAACGTAGCTGCAATATAATCTTCTGCAACCCTCCTTAAACGGGTAATCCAATGAGAGCAAAACAAAACTTTTCTCAACAATGTGGGATAAGTATAGGCATAGTGTCCATCAAAAGACTAAATTCGCGCAGTAAAAACAAAGGGATTTTGCCTCAATGTTCTTCCCACGCCGAAGCTCAAATGCTACTACAAAACTCTGAAATAAATCGGATTTGTAGAGCATACATAGGCCCTGACTTGACTCCACTGCAGCGCAGACAAGTTCTACACAAATACGAAGGGCGTAAGCAAAGTCAGCCCCACATAGTCGCAGACGAACAATTAATGAGTTCCTTCTCCTCTGGGAAGGAAAAAGAAAACTATCAACGTAGCGTCAGCTTATGTGACTTGAGAGCGACTTCTTCTTGTTATAAAAATGCCCACCAGAAAGCAAATAATTAAACTACCGAAGCAATTGAGGGAAAGAATAAGGTTCAAACAAAAGTCCTCGAAATAGTACAACCCCAGTAGACATGAACAAAATTATCCTGGATCTAATCAAGATACACTGATTTATAACAACACAAGTTTAAACATGTCCATAAATCGCAATACCTGCCCTAACTCAACGAACCAAAGTAGTAAACCAGTGTTTGATTATTTCCCCCGAACAACCCAGAATAGACAACCATTCCCAAACAGAATTGCAGCTCACAACGAATATCCGTATTCAAATGTACACCCTCAACTGACACCTTATCCCTTCTCTCAACCCATGTATCCTAACCGATACACAAGACGACCACCGCACACCTAACCGTTTCAATATAACACACACACACTGAAATCCCACATCGCACAACACCATACCCTCCGATAGTTACACAATGTCATCGACATTCCATCACTCTCATCACCAATTTTTCCCAATAACGCACAATTTGCCACAAATTGTCCAACACCACCATATTATCCACCAATCACACAATTTCTGCCTATGAGCCCTCAACACAATCAAACAAGTAATAGGGATTCCATTTTTTTCACAACAGATTCCAGGTTTTGTATCCAACTCCATAAGTTTTGCTCTTATTTATGCTCAATTTATAGTCAAAAAAGTTCCGCGACTTAGGTCTTTTATTGATACACACAATGCCGATACAATCTTTTTAACAGAAACATACGTAAACAAATCAACCTCCAATACCTCACTTTTTGTAGCAAACTACAAATTCGATAGAGAGGTCCGTGCTCATAAACGATGAAGAGGTTGTATGATCTACATAAGATCTAGCATAGAACAGAGTGGCTTTGCGGTTCTTCAGGAGACGCTCAATGGGGAAGCGTAGTTCACTAAAATAACATCCAAGACTCTTAAAAGCATTCTTATTGGATGTTTGTACACACCTCCGTAATCTACTAATGATGACACGGGCCTTACTAATATACAAGATATTATATCAAATATCCAAACCGAATATAAGATAATTGCAGGAGACTTAAACCGTCCAGAAATAAACTGGACAGAACTATCAGCCCCATCCAGATATGATGAATTGTTATCATCAATAGTGTTTTATAACTGGACGAAAATTAATAAAAAAACCAACCAAAGGAAACAATATACTCGATGTTATTCTCACCAATGATACCTGAGGCATTTATACGCACTACGACAGCTTAACCTTTGATAATGATTATATGATAATAAAAGCAGTGCTCCCTATTAACATTAAAATAAGACCTGATCCTAGTTACACTTCTATAACCCCCAAACATTTTGACAATAAACATATAGATAACTACATGAGGTCATTGGATTTGAGCTTTTTCCTCCTGACAGCATCCCCTCTAGCAGCTCTTAACACATTATATGCCACCCTTAATTTAATTCGAGAAACCCTTATTGAAGAGAGATCTCCATTTAAGAAATCACTTATCCCAAACTTCCTTTCCAAATGGCTAAAAAAACTTAATAAACAACACCACGACCCAAGTTTTATTTATCTTTAGACGCTCAGACGCATTAAAAGGGATGCATGAGTTAGCCCAGAACACTGAAACAAAAAAAGACAATAGCAGCAGACCATCGGGCAATTGAGTCCTCAGAAGCGACAGCCCAAATCTTCAGAAAATTAATAAATAATCATCAAAAACAAAGCCCTCAAATAATGCTTGAAGACCAAGGAATAGTAATAGCAAATAACAACCAAAAAGGAAATGTTTTTAACGAGTATTTCTCAAGCAACTATTCAGTCGAGGAAGAACGAATCTCCCAGCCAACAGAAATTACGGCACTAGTATTAAAAGAGATATGGTTTAATGAAGAAACTGTAGAGAAAGCTGTCCACCAACTGTCCAATTCCACATCATATGGAGCAGATAGAATCCCTCCTTGCATACTGAGACGCATGACATATGCCCTAATACTTCTGCTTAACCCTTCTCGTTACTGCAGTTAAATGGTACTTATCCAGAAATATTGAAAAAATCAGTATCACCCCAATTTACAAAAACGGAAATCGGTCCAATGCCCAAAATTATCGTGGCGTTCACCAAACATTGGTTTTAGCCAAAATCTAAGAAAAAATAATTTATAGCCAAATGCTAGACCAGCTGATGAATGTTAATCTCATAACTCCCTCTCAACATGCTTTTTACCCAAAAAGTCATGTCAATCCTGCCATCACACTTTCCTGAAATTCGTCTCCAGAAATCGAGATGATGGGAACACGGTAGCTACAACTTACTTTGATCTTAAAAAAGCCTTTTACAAGTTCCCCATAAAAGACTGATCGTCAAGCTATTGAGTCACGGGATTCGGCAACCCCTCCTTAATTTCCTCAAATCCTATTTACAAAACCAATTCCAAGTAGTACAACTTCAAAATATAGTATCAGAACCAGCTCACACAAGCAGTGTTGTTTTTCAAGGCACTATCCTAGGTCCCCTCTTATTTCTCATTTCCATTCATGAGTTATCCACGATATCAACTCATTAGATAGGCATAGCCTTTCCTCCATTGACGACGCTGAATATTTTTCTCATGTCGGTCGTTTCTAATAAAATGCTGGAATTTGTGCCAACCTAGATTGCGAAACCCTACAAACCAGAATTGATCATGCCTCATTTTCTTTTGCCCAGACTAAAAAAAATGAGGAGGCAGCTGAACGATAGATCTACTAGTTCGCTGTCTGTGCATCGCAGAGATCTTCGAATAAGCGTCATAGATTCGTCTTGCACGTGACCAGCACAGGGAATCTTGCGCCCTGAGCGAGTCAAACTCTGCAAAATCGGTTGCACAACTGTATCGTCGTAGGGCCTCCGCTAAACGAGGAATTGAAATACCCCCATTGCTTAATGAAAACAAAAAAAATTGTCCTAGATGAGACTGATAAGGGTGAATTATTCAATGCTTTCTTTGCGAAGCATTTTACGACAGAATCCGAACTGGTCCCGTCGTTTCAAACATACTCACATAATACTCTCGGAAATATTGATTTCTCCATTGAATTAATTCGTAAGCAGATAATTTGTCTAAAAAACTCACACTCTTCCGGAACTGATGGTATCCCAATTCACTTATCAAAGGAGTGTTGACCTTTCCCAAATTACTTAGCCGTATATTTTCAGTATATCTCTTAAATGGTTACTTTCCTGACACTTGGAAGCCATCCATTATTCTTCCAGTATTTAAATCGGGATCTCGTTCAGACATAAATAACTACCGCGGTGTTCATAAACCCCAGCCCTAGCTAATTTTCTGGAGAAGATAATCTTTAATCAAATTCTCGATTTTGCCTAAAAAGTAAGCTTTTAAGTGACTCGCAGCATGGTTTTCTTCCCGGAAGGTCATGCGGGACGTGTCATTTAGCTTTTCTTAACCACGTCACTTCCCTCCGTCACCAGCAGCAATCCGTGGTTGTTATATACTTTGACCTGAGCACATCCTTCGACAAGGTACCGCACAGACGGCTTCTGGTAAAATTGGAAGCCATCGGCATCCATGCCCATCTCCTCGACTTCATCGTTTCCTACTTGTTTCACCGCAGCCAGAAGGTCCTAGTTGGTAATAGTTACTCCACTTCTCAGCTGATCACGAGTGGCGTTTCACAAGGAACTGTCTTGGGTCCTTTACACTTCATTCTATACATAAACGAAATTTCGAATGTTCTAAAAAATTCACACAATCTCATTTATGCAAATGACGTCAAATGCATATACTCGTTTTCAAAGGACACGGCAAGTATATGCGTTGATAAAATAAATGCGGACCTACTTACACTCTCACGTTGGAGTGCTACCTGGCAGATAGAATACTCTCCATCCAAGTGTAGTTTCATGTGTTTCGGTCCCGCCAAGCTTCCTCGTCCCCTAGTCTTTCAAAATACTCCAATTTTAGAACGATCCACTATAAAAGACTTAGGTCTAAGCTACACAAATAAACTAGCAGTGTCGCCTCATGCAGATCGAATATCTGCGAAGGCTGCACAGATATGTGGTTTTATATCACACAATTTCTTCCTGCTGGAAACAAAGTTAAAACTTTATCGCATGTATGTTCTTCCCATCCTAGAATACTGCTGTCCCCTCTTTGCTCTAATGAATGCTTCGGACCGCGGTAAGATTGCAAATGTACAAAGGGTATTTACTCGCAAAATATTCGCTCTTCCTCGATCCACGCTTTCTTATATGGAGAGATGTCAGTTAGCGAACATGACATTTGTTTGGGTCAGAAGACTCTAAGTGGACCTCTGTTTCATCTTTCGCGTTAACTCTACCCCTAACCTTCCACGAATCAACGCTCTCATTCCCGCAGATAGACTTTATGCCACCCGTAATTCCTCCAGGATTATTGCACCAACTTTAAGCTCCACTTCGAACCATTCTCACTTATTTGCCTCCAAATATGCCTTCCTCTGGAATAATATTCCCCTCGAAATTAGGCTCTCGTCTAACTAGGCAGGTTTTAAAGTAAAATTCCGCAAAAACTTAACTTCGGAAGATGTAAACTCCTTGTTATCCGTCTCCTTCCCAAACTAACAACTTTAAGACATTGAAAAGGGTCCCCCTGGTATCTGAGGTGGTTATGCTCCGATCATTTTTTTTCCAACCATGTCTATTTCTTCCTATTTTGAGTGATATTTGCATCGATTTTTCGTCCACTTCTCTGTCCAGTCATCATTGCCGTTTTCTCCATTCTCTGTTTTACAACCCTTACGATAGTCATCATGGTCCTTAGTCATGCTCGTGGCGGTTCTGCTATTTTCGCCAGCTTGTCACTTAACTCCGCAGTCTACAAGGTCACATCTCGGACGTTTCCTTGATGATCAGGTGACCTCTGCCGTTCCCTCATCCTGACTCTGTTGTCCGCGATGGCCTCCTCCGGTCTCACCTTCCTGATGGTTGATCATGAAGCCAGTCGGGCGGTTAAACAATGGTGAAAGACAGCCTCTGCTATTATATGATTTCTCAAATTACAAGAAGCGTTTCCCACCCTCATTCGTTCTCATTAACAGTCCTGTCTCATTTGCACTACAATCAATCCTCTCAACCAAACCCCGTTAACTTTTTGAAGCAGTTTTTCTCTCCTACTTTTTGTAATTTTTTAAAACAGGGGCTCGCTGAACTCCGCCCCAGCTTAAATGGTGGGAGTTTTTTCACTGCTTCCTTCTTAGTTCACGATGCGTTGACTACCTTTTTAAAATTACGGTATGTTGGTGAATATGAATTAATCTACCAACACTACTAATCGCTCCCGCTCTCTATGTGGTCGTTTCATGGATAGCAATATTTATCAACTGGGTATTTATTTTTCCACAGCACTAAGTTAGCAATGACGAGGCCTTCAGGGCCTTAAATATAAAATTTTCTTATTATTTTATTTATATCACATGATTTCTTCCTGCTAGAAATAAAGCTAAAACTTGATCGCATGTATGTTCTTCCCGTCCTTGAATACTGCTGTACCATATTTGGTCTAATGAATGCTTCTGCCCGCAGTAAGATTGAAAATGTACAGAGGGTATTTACTCGCAAAATATTCGCTCTTTCTCGATTCACGACTTCTTCTACGGAGAGATGTCAGTTAGCAAACATGACATTTTGTTGGGTCAGAAGACTCGAAGTGGGCCTCACTTTCCACGTTCGCGTTAACTCTACCCCGAACCTTCCACGAATCAACGCTCCTATTCCCGCGGATAGACCTTATGCCTCTCGTTATTCCTCCAGGATTATTGCACCCCCCGTTAGCTCCACTTCGAACCATTCCCACTTCTTCGCCTCCAAATATGTCTTCCCCTGGAATAGTGTTCCCTTCGAAATTAGGCTGTCATCTAACTGAGCAGTTTTTAAAGTCAAATTACGTAAACACTTAACATCGGAAGATATAAAGTCCTTGTTATCCGTCTCCTTCCCAAACCCACAACTTTTGGACTTTGAAAAGGGTCCCCCTGGTATCTGAGGTAATTATGCTTATTTAATTTTTTTTTTCAATATTTGTCAATTTCTTCCTCTTCTGAGTGATATTTGCAACGATGTTTTGTCCACTACCCTGTCGAGTCATCATTGCCGCTTTCTCCAGTCCATGTTTGACAACCATCACAATAGGCTTCATGGTCTTTAGTCATGATCGTGGCGGTTCTGCTATTTTCGCCAGCTCGTCGCTAAACTCCGCAGTCTACGAGGTCACAGTTCCGGCGTATCGTTGATGATAAGCTGACCTCTGTCGTTCACTCTCTTGTAACCCTATTGTCCACGTTGGCCTCCAACGGTCTAACCTCCCTGATGGTTGATCATGAAACCAGTTGGGCGGTGTAACAATGGTGAACAACAGTCTCTGCTGTTATATGGTTTCTCGAGTTACAAAGCCGTTTCCATCCTTCATTCGTTCTCATCAACAGTCCTGTCCCATTTGAACTACAATCAATCCTCTCAACCAACCCGCTTAGTTTTGTTGAAGCAGTTTTTTTCCTTCTTTTTTTTATGTGGATGTTCACTGAACTTCGCCACAGCTTAAATATTCGGAGTTTTTTTACTGCTCCCTCTTTAGTTCACCATGCGTTGACTTCTATTTTTAAACGACGATATGTTGGTGAATATGAATTAATCTACCAACACAATTTAACGCATACAATTCATAACGCTAAAGCTAGGACGTCCCAGCAATCAAATTTCTACACCATTAGATATGCGATCATATGATATGCCCTACCAAACGATCTTCGCAAAAGCCACAGTTTAGCTGAATTTAGAAGGAAGACCAAGCAGTTCCTCTCAAATGACACGACGCATATAGTTCTGAACAAAAAAGGACACTTTGTTATGCAGTTCTTCGACGTCCAATTTAGACAAACAGGGATCTGACGGTCCAGGAGAGTTCCGGCACATTTTGGAGAAAACTGGCCACTGCTTGGGGCGTTCTTTTCAACGATTTATTACGCTGATCAAATTAAAGCTTAAGCAATACTGTGCCTTGTCTCCTTTTCTTATCTTTAAAAATAAAATAAAAACAAAAACTAAGAACAGTTTATCGATTCCAATATTCCTCGACTATTATCTAAATGTTTATATAAAATTTTTATGAAGGAAAATAATTTTCTCTTCAACTATACTAAAATATATATTGTTTCCGCTTATAATGTATCAGAGGTATCAATACTAATGATGTAAATCTCAATCTAACTTAGATATTCGACAAACGAAATGCCACATTTTTTCTGCCGATGCATTTGAATGACGATGGTGCTTCGCTGCTGCCTCGACTCACCTCAGACATCGGCAACGTCAAATCTTATTATCAAACTTCTGCCAATGGACAACGATTGTAATCTCCGTATCGAGCATACCCATGCATAAGGACGATGCGATGTGCTCAGCTGATTTTTTTTGCCTTCAAACTGACCGTGGCAGAGTATACCTCAGTTAAAGGACATGAAATTGTTTCCAGGCCCCAAGTATTCTAACTATAGACCTTAACACGTACAATGTAAAGTTATTTTATTTCACGTTTTTCTAGTTTTGTACCTTTAGAGTCAGGTTTTTTTAATCGTAAAACAAACTTATTATTTCGCACACTTTTGACCTAGCAGAAGATCAAAACAAATACAATATTCACTGCGAAAGAAGGGGTTTGGGTTAGCTTTTTTCCTGCCTTCCGGGGTTTTTGACGGTGCCAACATTTGCTGTAAATAAAACCTTATTATTATTATTAATCGGCTTAGTCTCCGGGTCCAGACACAATACCAGCAATGGAAGGGCATGAGCTGGCTTTGGAACTTTCCAGACCACCAACGCACATTTTTAGTTATCGCTAGATCGAAAATCTTACCTATTTACAAAGGTGGATCCAGAACCATCGCGAACAACTATCGACCTGTGAGCCTAACTTGCATATGTTGTAAAGTTATGGAAAGAGTAATCAAAAAGGTCACTATGAAGTTCCACAAAGAAAAAAAAAACTTATTTGGTGGTGCCCAACACGGGTTTCGAGGAAATCACTCCTGCCTGATCAATATGCATTATCCTATGCAACCATTGTCCTAGTCATTAGAAGAAAATGCCCTGTAGATGTTGTTTACATCGACTTTTAAAAAGCCTTCGATAGTGTCCCTCACCAACGGCTATTCTATTAGGTTGGGAAATCCGGGATAAGGGGCAGTTAGCTAAATTTGATAGGAAATTTTCTCAAAGGCCGATCGCAGTGCGTCTCCGTGGAAAAAGCAAAATCCTCTTCAGTGCCATTTGGCAGTGGATTGCCTTAGAACTCCGTTCTTGGGCCATTATTGTTTCTCATCTAAGTCAACGACTGTAGGCATGGACTGGTCAGTTATTGAGTCTTGATTGCAGATGATATTAAGATCTGGCAACCCAAAAGAATCGCTTATGATGTTTAAACTCTGCAATAAGTATTTGACAGCCTAGGTGAATTGTACAAAAATGGTTTATATGGCTCAATTTTAAAAAGTGTGTCACATTGCGGCTTAAGACAAAGAAAGTGAGCGAAACGGATGAATCACTCAACTATGTACACGATGAAAGATGCCTGTCGAACGTCAATGAACATAAAGGTCTGGGTATGGCTATTGTGCCATCCCTGAAGCCGCGTTTACAGTGTGGTAGAGCTGCCAAGAGGGCGAACAGTGTTCTATTCGCCATTAAGCGAACCTTTGACGACAAAGACGAAAGACTATTCGGCTAAATCTGTGAAACATTTATCCGCTCTCATCTGGAGTATGGCGTTCAGGCCTGGCGAGCATGGATGCACACATATGACCAGATGCTGGAATATAGACTACAAGCACTTAAAGTTTTCCCTTGAGTATAGAAAAATCTGCGGTGACCTCATACAGACCTACAACCTCGTGAGGAATCAAGAGTGTGCCCTGCAGTTTGATGACTTCTCCGCCTTCGCCACTTCAACAACCTCAAAGGGAATTCGCTCAAACTGCGGGAAAACCTATCCCATCTACAGGTCCGCAAGCCACCGCTCTCAAAACACGTCGTCGGTGCCTGGAACGGACTGTCCAAGGAGGTCGTAATGGCGAACTACATAGATGCGTCAAAACGGAATTTGGATGAACATCTACTTAAAAGTTCCCGTGTAAATGTGCAAGGAACCGGGAATAATTTACGCCCCAGAAATACCTATGCATAAAACTAAACATTTGTTTACGCTACTCTCTATTTTACAGTAACACATTTTATGTTGGATATATTCTGTACACAAGATACTGTTCTGACTGCTCACACGCACACGTAAAATCTTGAACATGTATATGTTACTCACTAATTAATGACATATTTTTTGGATATTTCATGCATAATGGTTTCCATACGGTCTTCAGAGGCATTGCCTACTACCCTTTAATATACTGAACTTTGCAAAACTATATTCATTGAGTTAGTAAAATGGAATTATTAAGACCTGCTAAGCCCCTCCTATGCAAAAGCAATCGTTTCGAATCCAACAAAACGGACCATTTTCAAGCCAACATAATAGTGGCATGACACGATTAAGATCAGGCTATCCTTTTGTTGGACATCGCGGAGATAGTTTTTATGCCACCTGAAACCAGCATCGGGTTTTGCGGACGCATTCTTTGAGGACATCAGTTTGTTATTAAAACTTTCCCGGTGAAATGTTTTGATACAAGAAGGGAAGAATTTAAACATACATACGGTCGCTGTAACAGCCGATCGGGAAACTCACTTTTGAATAAAACAGGCAATGCACATGTTATAAGGAATGCGTATACAATAATCTATATAGACTTCTGTAACTTCAATACTTAGCAGTAATGTCCAATCTTCCAATTCTAACTTGTTCGTCTGTCTAAAGTCTTTGAAAAAAAACAGCATTTGAAAATATGCACTCCCAAAGTGAATAAACAGTATGATTTAACCTGATCAATAAACTGTCAGAAAAAGGGGCGGTTGGTGTAAATTATATTATTTCGCCTTTATTTTCGCTGCTTAGCTCCTTGCCATTGTTTTGCAATGCACCTTACACCTACGTTGCAGTAGCCGCGCTGGCTTACTTTAAGATTTCTGCATATTGTAAAAAAAACAGTGAGTCACCTTATGCAAGAGGTGGAACTGGTGCGTTTATTTTCGGTGAAATAGGATGTCGGGACTTCTAAATCAGCACGCCGATATGTACATCGACAAAAATAAGGTCATTTGCAAAGTTTAGCTTTTATTTGCACCTAAGCCTTAAACATGCATGTGCCAAGTTCCCTTCCTTATCACATGCGAACACGCATAAGCAGACGTCATCAAAACAAATTACAGCCGCCATTTGTCGGCGCACTTAAGCTCACTTGAAAAGGTCCCAAGCAGCTCTGTAAATACAAAGTTAGTTGGGTAAGTAATCCACAAAGCCTTACAATATTGTAGGAGCAAGTAAGAAAATTGATTTATCCGCGTGAATTTTTATCTCGTTGGCATATCTTTTAATTTACTTTGCAGCCGTCTAACTGACCGGCAAACATGCCCCTCATATATGAACTTACAGTAAATCAACAGTCATAAATATGATGTATTGACTTCTCAGTTAAGATGCAAAACCTGAGGGCAAAGAGCTGCCCCTGCGAAGGACACATCCGGAATATAGGCTTTAATTTTTTTGTGAGCTTAATATCTTACGAAGTTAACCTTATTTTATATTTTCCTTTTTAGCACACATTAATGCAAATCAATTGCAAGAGAACGTGATTTTCCCCATAGTACACACAAATTATTAAGAATCCATATCTCTTTCGGAAATAATCATACGGAAATAGTACTCGTGGACGAGTCGTAAAACGTATTTTTGCATACACGTATCCCATTAAAATAATATTTAACATTCCTTACATCATCCCCGGATGAGGAAGTAGAGGAGCCGATTTCTGAGACCAAAGTATATTCAGGCTGACGTTCCAAAAGCTCGCTTGCTTTCATCGTCAGAGCAAGGTGTCTGTATTCCTGTGTGCGTCAGAAAGATGTGAACGTCCATTCGCACATGCGTCAGTCGATTGCACCGATCAATTTTCTCGGCTGTTTGAATTGCTCGCGCCATCGTGAGCTATTTCAAGTCGCTTTTGTGACTCGTGAGAATTTCCACCCTCTTTGCTCCCGGCTGTCGGCCCTGTTTATCTCTCCACCCAACCTATTGCTAAGTTTTGAGCCGATGTTAGCCATTTGCGGAGCGCTTGGTAGGCGGAATGAAGGTCGAAAGGAGATGACCCTAAGTTCTGGATCACAATCCCTTATGTGAAGAATGTATCAGAGGTGGCTGAAAGAATTCTGAAACCATTCGGGATTGGTGTGGCTCACAAGCCTGAATCAACCATCAGACAGCAACTCATGAGGCCCAAAGATCCGCTTCATCTGACAGAAGACTCATGTGTAATCTACAGAATACCATGCCAAGACTGCAGTGCAAGTTATGTCGGTAAAACGTGCAGATGCCTTGGCACAAGGTTTCATGTGCATCAGCTCGCCATCAACCGCGATGATAAGCTGTCTTTGGTCTGTGACCACGTAACGCAGAAGAACACAAATTCGCCTTTGAAAAAGCAAGATGGCCAGACTGCTGCTAGAAAATTGGTCCTCGACTTTCACACTAAAGTGAGACATGGACCTTCATCCTGCCTACCATGCGCTCCGCAAAAGGCTAACATCGGCTCAAAACGGAACAAAAGGTAAGGCGAAGAGAGATAAACACGGCCGACTGCTGGGAGCAAGGAGAGTAGAAACTCGCACGAGTCACAAAAATGACTAAACATAGCTCGGGACGGCGCGATCAATGCAAACAGCCAATAAAATTGATCAGCGCAATCGACTGACGCATGGGCGAATGGACGTTCACATCTATCTGACGCACACAGGTATACAGACACCTTGCTCTGACGATGAAAGTGAGTGAGCTTTTAAAAAGTTATCCTGAATATACTTTGGTCTCAGACATCGTCTCCTCTTCTTCCTCATGCAGGTATGATGTAAGGAATATTTTATCTAGACGTCAAAGTTTTTCGCATTTTAATCTTAAACTTAGTTAAAAGGAGAACTCACGCATAAACTTAACATACACATTAGTTTATACGGTGTTTTACGAACCTGTAAGAATAAAAAATATATATAATGCCTCCAAACATAGCATTTACGAAGTAAAAACACTTGGTCCGAGGGCCATCTTTTAGTTTTAGCAAAAACAAAACAGTCCAAGCTCTGCATGCAACCTTTTATTTTTCTGACAGTTAAAGGTCCTTTGTTTTAGAAGCTCTGCTCAAATTAACAGTACATGCATGCGAAATAACCTTAATGGCCTAGCCCACACATCAGTTAAAATGCATTAGTGCAACTCTGAAAAGGTGGGCTATTTGAATGGACGAAACTCAGAATGTGCTACTAACTTAAAATAAAATATGTGATAATCTCTTATCACTTATCGAGCAAAAACCTTACCACTTTTCCTGACTGTGTCGTGTTAATGTTTTTCATGCATATGTATTTTGGATGAAAGTGTGTACACCATTTAGTGCGATTGGATAGATTGACCTAAGTCTCAAAAGACAATCCGCCCATTTTAGTGAACAAAAAGGCAACTCTGCGCACGCACCTGCACATAAAGACACACATCACTTTATTTAAACGGCTGTGTTTCGTGCACATCAGGGCCTCATATCAGAATGGACCAACAATACTGGCTGTTTCGGACTCGTAACACACATGTGAATTTGGATAACTACATTTATTCAAACAAATACGGTAGACGGCTTTGATCATGCAATATTTCAACGTATGCGAAATATTAATATTCTTTCGGTAATCTTAATTGACTTCAACTGTGATACTGATTATTGTGTAGTCTATTCTGACGTTATTTCAGTGCGCATTGGATGCCGGCTTTTTTTGACTCGTGCCAAAACATATACATTTGATAAAAACGGACTACTTAAATATTATGCCTTTTTTCATTGATTTTGACTGCCTTTATAAATTGAAAAAGATTTGATCGAAAAATAGGACAAAATACTTATTGTATATGTTTCATAGCATACTATGCATTATTTAAATCTTATACTTGAAGAAAGGGTAGCTTACGGTTTCAAAGAAAGTTGCATAATTGCCCAATTATTTACTTACCTAGTGACTGCTTTTCTCAAATTCAACGTTTATAAACTGCGCACTGTGAACCACTTGTTTAAGGAAAAGAAAGCTTCCATCTACAGTCTGAAGAAGAAGTCACATAGTTGTCATAAAATATAAAAAAATATTTGGAAAATATTTTATGCAGTTTACTTAGCGTAACAATGCAATGTTTTATGAATAAACGCCCCGAATTTGTAGAAAATCTCATCATTATCAACTTTTTTTAACCCGAAAATTTCACTTTTTTCAAGTATAAACTTTAAATAAGGCTTAATTTGCTATGAAACAGGAACAAGAAATATTTTTTCGTGCATGTGTTGCATTAAATATATTTGAATTTATAAAGGCAGTCTAACCAATGATACACAGTCATACTTCATAAGTAGGACGTTTTTCCAGGACATTTTTGGCATGTGGCTGCAGGAAAATCAAACGGTTTTACGAAACAGCACCTGTTTCTACTTTGAAAGCTCAATATTTATTAGCTTCCATTTTGAGTATGGTTTCGTGCTGCATGCTGGTGGACAACGAAGCCCAAACGATTTTCAGCGCTTTGTTTCTTTAAAATAAATTTAAGGAGCTAATCTATTCTGTTTTGCCTATCAACTTTGCTTTCCTTGCGGAGTGCTGCCTGCCAAAAACATGGGTAGAAAAGTGGTGCAATGTAAGGCAAAACACGTAGCTAGGAAAACTTTTGATTTGTAGATCATTTTTCTTCTTCATTATTGGCCCAGCCAGCAAAAAAATATTTTGCATGAAAATGCAAAGCCATGGTTTGGCATCAGATTGCACCATTATTTTCAAATGCAGTTCGCAGTCTGCATACTTGGTGGATGCTGTCTTTGGATCACCATCTTGGGTATGATAAGGTTTGATATATTAACTAGGAAAGCCTTTCTACATTTATTTGAATTTAATACGATAACCTCTCAATTCTCTATGACCATTATGCCGCGCCCTATGGCATCATATATTAGTTAGCAACCGGTTTAATAGCTCTGCATGTGAAACAGCATATGGTCCTTTTTGCATAACCTGTACATTGTCTTAAATAACGGTTCTGGTTGTAAAACTTCTATGCAACAGCTCAAGCACCGACCCCGCCGCAGCAATGTGGACAAAAATGGAAACCCCAGAGGACTAAAGGTAGTTATCCGTACAGGAAAGCAGAAGCTCTGCCAAACAGCTGGCCATGGCATGTAAGTTGAATTCAACAATATCTGCTCAATTTTCACATTTTACAATGTTAAGGCGCGTTTTCCTTTAGAAAACAGTCAGGATGTTTTGTTTTCACTTTTGCTTGTCGTTCAGAAGAATATATTGATAACCGACACACAATATAGAGAGGAGCGTTATCCAACAGCAAACCGGTACAACAGTCAGTTTGTAATTTGTTATGCAAAATTAAAAGGAAACTTACATCAAAAACCGAAAAACAAAATATTAAGCACACATGATTTTAACGAATCCTTAACTTTTTAAAGAGAAAATCATGTTTGTTTTAATCAAAATCACAACTACAGTTGTCAGCTGAAATGCGGCATAAACAGTGTTGTGCGCCTGCCAAATATGTTCCTATCGTCGAATATCTTCATATAAAATTACGTTATTTGAATTACAATGAACTTCCGATCGTCCTTGTTTTTTCAACAATCATGCAGAATTACTCTATTTTCTAAAGCCAATATCCGTAAGCGTATTTCAGCTTTATGGGGTTATCCAACAAATTGAACATGCGATAGTTTTAGAAGGCATTACTTAGGTAAACAA
>JAYGXS010000308.1:0-32855 GCA_036362985.1 Ligula intestinalis
AACAATAATCTTAACTTTGCTGCTGGATATGTACGCGCGATTGCAGCGTTCAGACGAAGCTGTAGAAGTTCGCTTGCTGGATCACCTTGAAAAGGCAATGTAAGAAATACGGTTTTCTTCTCAGCCGTCGGTACCTCCGGTCTTGGTGGACGTTCCTCCATAAACTTATCGATGAACTTATCGGGGAACCCATTTTCTTGAAAGGTATTTTTAAGCAGTGCGAGTTCGTCCTCCAGTGTCTCTGGAGAACATATTCTCCTAGCTCGGTTCGTGAGGCAGCGGACTAGGCCTCGTTTCTGACTTAGAGGCACAAAACTGTAGAAGTTAGTGTATTGCCCTGTCCAGGTCTTCTTACGAAATACATTTCTAATTATTGATCCATCAGATCTTCTACTAAGGAGAACGTCCAGAAAGGGGAGGCACTGTCTGTCCTCTTTTTCCAAAGTGAAGGTTAACGCTGAGTGCACCTGATTCACTTTATCTAAGAATTTGTCAAGCTCAAGTCTTCCGTCTGCTATTATAAATATATTATCCACATAGCAAGCATAGGCTGGACGGTCTTTTATAATAGGAGAAAGTTTGTTGCTCTCCATTTCGCCCATGAAAGTATCCGCTAAAAGAGTTCCAAGCGGTGATCCCATCGCTACCCCATCGATTTGGCGGTAAAATTGGCCATTAAAGCTGAATTGCACGTTTAAAGTGCAGCTTAAGAGTAATTGCTTCATGTCTCCGATCGGCATGCCGATTGGGAACTCTTTTTTAACAATCTCGTCACACAAAAATTCTATGGTTTCTGTGAGGGGAATGTTGGTGAACAGTGACGCGACATCCAGGGATAACATCGTTTTACCGTTGATATCAGTGTTTCTTATGGATTCGACGAATTCAAACGTGTCCAGTAGGCTATGCGGTGCTATTTGGTGCCGAATCGGTTTCAATTTTTCTGCCAGCCACTTTGCAATTGCATGATATGGTGAGTTGCACATATCCATTATTGGCCGTATTGGAACGTCTGGTTTGTGAATCTTTGGCAAACCATAAAGCCTTGGGGGAGCTGTGCCTGTGGGTTTCAGCGCTTCTAACTCTTGTTCACTAAGAAAACCTCGGTCTTTCAGTTTCCGAAGACAAATAGTGAGTTGAGTTTCTATGTTCTCCGTTTGATCCTTATTCTGTCTTTCCCTTTTGAACTTAGTTTGGTCAGCCAGGATTGATTCAATCTTTGAGACGTAAATACTTTTACTCATAAGAACGAGACCAGAACCTTTGTCCGGTTTTGTTATGAATATATCGCGATATATATATATAGACGCATATCACCGACTGAGCGCTCTCCAATCCGTTACGGAACTCATTCTTCTCTTTGTGCCTTGGAACCCGCTGTCTCGACAGCCGTTGAACGGCTGGCATATTACAGGCAGAAATACGTTACCGATAAGAATTACTAGAATGGCCATTTCTGGATTCTTAGGCATCATCAGCCAGCCTGTAGTGGGTCGTTGCCTGCCCGACGCCTGACCTTCCTGTCGTGACCCCAATACGTCTAGACCTCAAGGTCGTTGCGGTCTCCAAACTTACTGGCGTGCGAGACAGGCAACTAACATTGATTTCTACCCACATGGTGTCCAACCACCCAGAGGCCGACCTGGCCAATTAACGCTTTCTCTCTGTTTACTGGCCTGACTGCTGTCAACTTGGCACTTTGAACCCGGCCAATATCTTGGGTGATCCTGTTCTCCCAAGTCAGACTTCTTCCATCTATTCTCCTACCTCTGATCACACAATATGCTATTCCTAACACTCTGGCCTTTAACGCTTTTTCCTCTATTAAGTAACCATGGTCTGAAGATCGCAGTTGCTTGAGTTTAACTTACTCAACCCGCTGCGATAAGCCTTTCCAAACCCAAGGTGCTGCGGTACCCGAGCCTCGAGCCGGTGACCTTGTTGACTAGACGTCAAAGGCACTAACAACTCTGCCACGGTCAGATGGGCCTGGCGGTTTCAATCAGGATGATTAACAACGATATATGGCACTCGCCTATCGGTTACGAAACGTACTTATCGCTGTTCTTAAGTCTAGTAAGGTTAACCCTAGCAGCTAAGATCTTCCAGGCTGATGGTTCCTTTAGGCTAGGCTTGCAGACGATGGTCAGCTGGATTAGTAGAATAAGTGAGTTAGGAGGAAGTTTGACTCGGGGACTAATACATCCCTTCCATAGTCAGGTCGGGTCCGGAGAGACGAGGGCGTCAGGAATCGCCGCGCATGCTGTGTAACGGCAATCAATCATGCGGCTAATTGCTGGCAGAAGCTACGGCCTTGAGGTCTGTCCAGATGTATTGATGTCACGCCACTGTTGGTCGAGGTCAGAACAGGGGAACCACTGTGTGTGTCCACTAGCCGTGAAGGTCGGGCCCGAGGCACGCGGAAAAACTGCTTGCGTCCGAGGCCGGATGCTCTGCGTGACCTCGTCTGCAGCATCACGATTTAGGAGGGAGTCGGGCAGCAGCAACCATTACACACTTGCCCTAATGTGCCTTGGGGCTGGTTCTCGAGTCCTTCCCGGAGCCGCCGGCTAAGCCCTAGTTTAAAATTATCGTCAGGCCCCGTATGAGTTTGTAGTAGGTGTTAGCGCAACTGTGGGAGACCGTGATTGCTTACACATCATGCTAAGGCTGCAGTCACCCTGACTGCTTGCACCCTGTCCGTCTCTCGCTCACTGTTTGGCGCGACTTATCAACACGCCAAGCCTCGGCTACGCCCACATCGCGGCCTTATCTCGTGCGGTTCAACCAATCACAGGCCGCCTCACAAAATACCTCAAGGCAGTGGCTGCCGCCTGACATCATTTGGGATTCCGCCCCGAGCTAAACGGATGCAGGCAGCGTCGTTGGCCGCTACAAAGACGCCGCGCTCGCACACGGCCCTCACAGTCAATGCCATGCCAGTCCGATTGACAACTTCCTTCAACTCATTCTTCCTACGACTTTAGCCTACCCACGACTTCTCTGTCCTCTCCTTAGCAACCGAGCCTGGAAGCTCGCAGCCGTTAACATTAAGTCCTCCGTCAAACTGCGTATCCAAAATTGGTTTATCGTAGAAGGGGTGTCACCAACCGGCTACGGAACTCACTCTTCCCGTTTTGCCTTGGCGCCCGCTTTCGGGCGCCACCAAAAGCCGCATAATGGCTATCATATTACAGGCAGACGTACACAACTACTAAGGGAAAATGGAATGGCCATTCGTGGCTTATTTACCATAAGCAGCCAGCCATAGCCAACCCCAGTTGTTGCGGCCCCCGTGAAACTGTTGACTGGACATAAAACGCGTTACCCACCTCGCCATGGGCTCACTGCCTAGACGGTTTCGATCGGGATTATCAACAATGGTAGATGACGCGCACTCGTCCCGTTGGGACTTGGGGCTGGTTCACGAGCCTTGTCGGTTACCGCAGGCTGAACAGTAGCTTGAACTTATCGTCAGGGCCTGCATAAGTTCACCTAGGGGAAAAGTTTTTAGTCAAATAATGAGGGGTGGAAGAGAAAGCGGATGCGAAGTATCCATTACTGGGACGAGTTCACATCGACTCGCACACAGTGAACTCCCGGAGTGGTGATGGCGTACGTCTGTGATTGGGCGGTGTCTCGCACCTACCGGTTGCAAGGACGTGCTCCTAAAGAATCGCACCTGTAGCGGTGCTGCAGCTCACATCCTCCAAACGCGAGGTGCTACAGACATGGTCTCGCGGGACAATCTTGGCCGCCCAGTCGCTCGACCCAGCGCGGTGGCCGATGTCCGCATGCTTGGCGTAAACTTTTCCCACGGGCGGCTGGGGCACACGTGCGCACCCCCACACTGTTCGGGTCAATCAGCAGCCCCAAGCTAACTCACCCAACGCTCGCTCTGGACACTTGTAACTATTCCTGCACTTAGGACCACGACGCTCCAGCGAAATGAGGTGTGTTCCGAGGTCAAAACTACTTCCTGCCTCTTCTTCGTTCCTTGTGTACACACAAAACTATTCCTACTATTCTGGCCTCAACTGCTTCTCCTCCCTTAAGGAACCATGGTCTGAAGATTGCAGTTGTTCAAGAATTTGTCAATCAGATCATGAAAGTGGCCCTTCCTGAGACACTTGACCTGGACAGGGAAGCAGGACACAACAATGCCAGGCGCCGGCTGCAATATTGGGTGAAGTAGCAATGTCTTGGGTTGCTAAGCGAATACCAGGCGATAATCGCAAAAAATTATGTTTAAAAAAACGGTCAAATTAAGCCGCCCTTTTTAAATTAGATCTGGATAGCTCAAAGTGTTCGCTCTATACAATGTTCTGCATCCTTTCTTTAGTAGTGCTACTTGATACCACCGTCGATGCTATCACCATTCGCACGGCCTAAAAGAATAACGACGCTTCTTTCAAAATGCGTAATTCGTCCATTAGGAGAGACGCATTGCCTCTCTCTTCGGAGCACTGTGTTTGGCAGTTATCGTTTGCCAAATAAGTTTAATAACCGAAATTAGAGACATTTTACTCCCCATATTTCCTCTCTTTCTCCTTCAAGGAGGATATGTATTACAGTGGGCATACTCAACTTTTCGCGCGTCAGCAGCCAAAAATATCCCGGGTGGCAACTAGAGGTCATTAGAGGCGAGTCCAGTAGGCCATTAGGCTTTGTCTCCCTGGCGTACCCGATCCACCCTTTGTATATTGAGCTCAATAATACGAAAGTTCGCTGGAGTAAAATCCACCTTGGTATCGGGTCCGGTTTCAAACAGTAAGGGGCATATAAATTAGATAAGATCATTTTTCTGTGGGCTGGTTTTTTCGGCAATACTTATGGAAAATAAATTCGACCACTTTCAAAATAGTGCCCTTTAGGCATCGCGCCTATTTACTCGTGACCAGTAGGTTGTCTGGAGGAAACCAACGTAAATGGTCGGCAAGCTGACCCGCAGAGAAAAAGATAAGGTGTAAGTCTCCGATTGGTTGTTTGGGGAACCAATCACCGTGCTACAAGCTCGATTAGCCAATGCCCTGCCTAAAGTAGACTAAGTAAATTGGTGGCGAGTGTTAAACCTTAGTCAAACGTACTAGCTGATGTAAGCAAGTCGGCTCCTTGGAGCGGGCTTGCGTGATTGTGGATTGTTTATACTAGTGCCATCACATATGTTACGAAAATGGACGACAATGTGGAACCTGATGATGACTTATTATGTGGAGTATGTAAGAGAATGTAAGCGCCTTTGTATATCTTTTTCAATACCAGAAACGTTGTTCTGTTGACTTTCATCCAGCCTTCTTTTACTTTTGCTCAATTAGTTATTTTTTAAATTCATATTAGGGCTGTGTTTGCTGATTCGTCAGCGAAACCCCAAGACGACAGCTTTTAATATTTCCCAATCATGATTACTAAGCGTAAGCAACCTACGTGTAGTCTCCTGTAAATTTGTTGATCTGCAAGCATAGGTTATTACGAGTATAAACGTTTTCGAAATTACCTCATAGCGCCGATTCATCCTGATTTCACGACAGATTAAGGAAGTAGCGCTTAACATTGGAACTCACAGATACCTAAACAGTGATGAATCCAGAAAAGTAATTCCAACTTCAAAAAAAGGACTACCGCAATTGTCATTGTGGTTTTATATCTTATCCAGTCAGCAGCACCACATCGACTTTTATGCTCGAATTATAGCTTCACTTCATATCCAGCGACCTAACATGTGAATTTTATTTCCATTTGTTGCAGCCTTAATGATCCCCACACTTTGATCTGCGGTCATGCCTTTTGCAAGGAACCTTGTCTTCCGAGTTTGCATTCGGTACATGGATATGTGCGATGTCCTTTCTGTTTTATTGAGGTGGAGGCCGCCTCTGTGGTTGCGGACTCTGCTCTCGCGGGCCGTTTGCGCCAGTATTTTATTAAGAAGTGCAGAGCGAGGCCTACTGAAGAGGTACGTTTTTTCTGTTTGTTATTTTTTGTAACGCCTTTTACGATGCCTTCGATATGCCCAGATCTGGCCGTTTCAAAAAACTTCCCTTAAATTTTAGACAACTATACATTTAGCGTAGAACAGTTTGGACAGGACTACGTTAGTCCGTGACTTAAGACGAACCAACAGAGTAAAAAATCGCATGAGCAAATAATGCTTCAACAATTCCCTTTTTCAGAGTACACATGGCAGCTTGTCGACTACCTGACACCTGGTTGTGCCTTTATAAACGGTTCTGCGTTAATTCGATGCAGTATTCTTCTCATTTCATTAGCTATGGTGAGGAGAAGTTCGCTTGATTTAAGGGATAGCCACGTCAAAGCTATTGAGAAGTTGAACATGCGATTGCTCTTGATACTGAATTCGGTCGGGAATCCGAATCATCAAATGTGTATTCGTCTCCAAACGGCGATTTCTAGTCAAGAAAAAAATCTATCATATTTGGTGTTGTAATCATGAGAACATGCAGAGTATTCCTGTTTAGTGTTCCGATGTTGGCAGAGTCTGCTGATTTTCCTGCAATGAGATACACTTTGCTTCCAACGTTTCCCAATAAATTGTCCCACATACTGATTTCTGTAGTGAGGGGTGATCTTTGGCAGACAGCCACATTGTCTGTGTCCTTCTTTTAATCGTTCGCTCACTTTCGACGTATTCACTTCGTTCTGTGTCTGGCGGGGAGCTGTGGCGGAGTGCCGTAATTCTCCCCCTCCCCTTCGTTCTTCAAAGCTCGCTGCCCCCTAGTCGTGTCATCACAAACAACTGTTCCAATGCTTTCCTTCACTGGCGCCCCCACCCCCCGAGGCTTGACCTCGCAGCTGCTTCTGGAGCAGCTGCGTCAACGCTTCGGCGTTTCTGCAGTCCGCACAGTTGACCTCAGCTTAATAAGCGCGCTTCCGTAAGTGCCACTCGAACACGAGAAGCCGCGGCAACGCAGCAGGGGGCGTTTTCAGACAACATCCGCTCGGACAACTTGCAACACACCAATAACAAACCACGTGAACTTGCTCCGCAATCCTACTAAAGCAACAGTAATCACTCCATACAACGTAGTCAGGACCAGCTCTGGCTTCGCCAGTGGCTACTGTCACACGAGACTGCAACTGGGAGTTCTGTATACAATAAACCACTTCTTCTGATGACTCTTGCCTTTTTACTCCAACCTGGGATTCGACCTGATGATTGTAGTGATCCAGGCACAACCATCCCTTACACTTTTACAGATCGAAACAGTCATGTTTAATTATATATTTTCGTAAGCAAGACAGGAGTAGAGCAACACAATTGGCTTTGCGGCACAATCTATTTAAATTAGGGTTGGGTTTAAACTTAGAGTCGGGACTAAGTTTAACGTAAGAATAAAATTAAGGCGTAGTTTTAACTATATTTTTATGGTAAAGATTAAGATCAAGGCTAATTTTCGGCTTTACGTCTTAGATTACGGAAATATTTGCATTCCTGATTAACTGCTCTTCTATTTCTCTTCTTCTTTTTAGAGGTCCGTTTAAATTATGCATACTATACTTTATAAATATTTTGTAATTTTAAATTCTTTGAAAATAATTTTTGCCCGCTTTTACCTGATGTTCAGAGAAGCGGCAAACGCTCACTTCTTAGCATTAAGAACTTGAGTATACGACGTTTATATAGAGCTATTTTGTGCACTCATCCCTTGAAAGAGTAGCGTTAAAATGAGTAAGCATTGTTCGCTTGGGGCCTAGGGTTTGCGTTTTCTTTGTATTTAAGCCTCCACAGTTCGCAGCGTTGTGCACTGACTCAGTAGTTAAAACATTTTACTTTCAAAAACATTTTTAGGACACTAGAAACTTACGAATCCTCCAGCCATGGCCGTATGTTGTCGTAGCTGACCGGTTCTTGCAGTCGTACGTCGACGTTTACAAGAAGTTTGGTGATAGAGTTCAGAGATTGTCGAACATTACAAAAAGGGTAGATTTATGCCCAAAAGTATTCATTTTTAAAGGCCCATGAAAACACCATTATTACGACATATGAGGGCACGCTGGATGCCCAATTTTTGATTGGTCCTGGTGGATCCATCTTTACGGCGAATAAAGGTACTCTTCACCACAGTAAGCCTTGCACAGTTGAAGTAAGCACAACACACTGCAGGCCATTGGTTGCAGGGCTGCAAGCTGCCGGGTTAACTTGGTCCTTTCACGGTGGAGAGTCAGACCGTCCTTCATACTGAAGCCTATCTAAAACCTAACTGAGGTAGCAGCTGAGTCACTTTGATTTTTAGCAACATGATCCATTGCACGTTGACCAGATCGTGCGTGAAACGCGTAGGCGGGCTATTCAGTTTTTTTAGTCATGGGAGTATCTCGGTCTGATTGGAGGACTGTGGGCCTGGTTAGAATGGTCTCCCCGGCACTCTCGCGTATGCGAGCTCAGAAGCATAGCAAGGCGAGCCTGGCACCCGCAGTGGAGACCGGGTTTGTGTGGCACGCGTAGACGGGGTGTTTAACTCTGCCATTGTTCCCACGTGCTGTCCTGTCACTGTCTTGCCATCGGAGAAAGGCAAACGAGCGAGGAGGGAGTGTGATATATGTTTGATTATAAAATTCTAATTCACGTGCAAGTCGCTGGTCGATGCGACAAACTGGGGACATCGCCGTTCGCGAAATTAGAGCTCGCGAGCGCACTGAACTGACTGGGTCTATCAGAATATTATAATCCATCGCCTAGTTGGTGACTTATCCTGTTTCAGAAACGGGGTACGGCAGCCCTGTTTGCTATTTGATTTCGGCGCAATGCCAATTTTCAATAAAGCGGTAATAGCTTGAGAAAATATATCTGGCCCCCTTTACATGGAGGCATAAATCTTGCGTGTTTGAGTCAGTAAATTAAGAAAATTACTGAACGTAGCAGCATTTTAATCCTCAGGAGAAAGGATATTAAATATAGGGTGCTGCCAGGGACTCATCTCAGGAAATATTAATACAGAAATTGAAATCGGGTTTCGCCTAGAACGATTGGTAAAAATATTTCTGAAACGTCAGGATGCCAGCTTTCGAATGCAATTGCATATGTTTGGCCGCCCAAAACTTTTCAACTTTGTGAAAAAGACAACTTATTTAGTAGGTACCTTTCTCCTTTGACCTTCGATACCAGGTAAATCCAGAATATATGCACTAAATATGCGTCTATGTATTTCATTGATGGCAGCTTTAGGTTTCTCCAAGTTCCATACACAAACAAATAGTGTATTTAGGTTTTGTGAAAAACGTTTTTCAATTCCACGATTTTTTTGAGTCCGAGCTGCCATTAAATTTCCGTCTACAAACTGTGTGTTTTACGTCTAAGAGAAACCATAAATTCCTCCAGACCATTTTATAGTTATGAAAAGCAATACTAACCGGAGAGATAAGATGCTATATTACTAGATGTTGTACAGTTAAAATATATTTTTAAAAAAACTTTATTATGATCGACGTATGACTGATATTGCATATAAACCTGATCGGCTTTCATGTGACCAGAAAAAAATATGAGCATGCTTTCTGTAAAATATATTTGGATTTATAAATGCAGTGCAAATAAAAAACGCATCATATTAAAAGAATGATTATTTTTCGACTCTGGTTTTGACAGGTGGCCAAAAAGCTGCATAGTCAAATGTAGGCATCTTGCCTTGTCACTTAATTATGCCCCACGTTGAACCATCTCAAAAACCCTTTAACCAAATGCTTTCTGATCGAAAAAAAAAAACAATTCAGAACCTTCGATAGAATTTTATAAGGTTGGTCACCCGTTGCAGGTATGGGACCTAGAACAGTGGGGACCTGCGCCTAAGGAGATGCTACCTAAATGACAAAAACCCTTTCTTTTAAAGGTTTCATATCTCATTGGTAGCAGTAATAAGTTCACGCTACACGGTAACCCGCTAGATTCATACCAACAATTCGTCTATCTATCCACTTGAGTGCGTAAATTGTATCCGTTAAAAAATCTTTTTTACATGAGGCTCGTTTACGATCACTCTTAGATTGTGGACCAGACCCTTTAAACCGGCTTTTTATGGAATTACATATTCTCCAAATCCAATGGTTATATAAAGAGACTTATTCTGTTTACCTAGGCTTCAAACACAACTAGCATTTCGAAGAAGGAAGCGCGTTCTCCGAGAGACGTTACTTAGTTGCCTGACGTTTCGGGCAGTTTTGTCGTCCATACATCTTCAACGATTTAACATTGAAGCGCACAGTTCTCCCTATATGTCCCTCACCGTGTTCGGAGGCGAAAAAAGCCGTAGTTAGACGCGGATCGACGCGATAAAAAAAGCGGTAGATGGACTTTGTGGTGGGGCGCAGAGCAATGGGAAAGGCTAAAAATCTCCGCGGCAGACGGGTGCCAGAGTAAAACAGACCATGATGACAGACGGGCCGAAACGGCACCACGGCGGTGGTGGCATACCAAGTGGCACAACCGGTATTGGCAGACTAGGCACTCGGAAAAGAGCGACGTACAAAGCGAGTTATGAGCCCTTGTGTTCAGTATCCGAAGATGGCTAGACAACGCAACCAACCGAGACGTCTGACATCCAATAAACCTCCCCTAGTGAGCGCTCTGCTCTCTTATGACTTACCACACGGGAATTGTATGTTCATAACTAAAACTCTGTCGGCAGAACTATCCTTGGTAGTGCACCTTATATATGCCAGGCTTGTGTCTTATGGTTATGGGGTAAAGTTGGGTTAAATTTTAGGGTTAGGCTCAGTGTAAGGGTTGATTAAGGATTAGGGTAAGGTTAATGGTTATGCATAACGAAATATGTAGGTTGTTATGTAAATTCAACTGCCATAGTAGTAGTAGTGTCATAATCTTTTGCCTATTTCCCCCTACCCATTCAATCTCTATTACCACCGTTCCCGTAAGACATAAAACTGGGGCTAAGCTTATAGCAAGTGCGCTACCAATGATATCTCTGCTCAGCTAGGGTTTCCTTACTACACCACGGGGATCCATATTAATTTCACTAGGAGTTTGGCAGATTTAAGTAATTCGATTAACCCACTTGTGAAAAATATGCGGCCTCGGTGGGAGTTGAACCCACACAGCAGGGAAGGTTTACGCTTAGTCAACGTTTGTGCCATTGAGCTACAAGACCTATCGTGCGCCGCAAATTTAATCAAGATTGATTTGATTTGCTTGCCCACATTTACTGCACGCATTGAATCCACCAATACGGACGCAGTAAGCTGACTGCCAAGCACGATTCCCTAAGTAATCATCTAGGATCCACCGAGTGGACTACTAGGCTAACCTTCGTTGCAAGGGGTTTGGCAGATTTCAGTCGTTCGAACTCATGTCAGTATATGACCTACTGCCGTGGATTTGCCAACGACAGTATCTAATTAAACTACTAGCCCTTGTGCAGTTACTGGCGGGGCTCGAGAGTTAACCAAGAGGTTAAAAGCCGTCAGTGCGTTTCGTTAGCCTTCATTGAATGTTCATCAGCGAATATATGAGTATTCCGCTCAACTAGCCTTCGTCATTTTCAAGCAAATTTTAGTTGCACACACACCAAGCGCAAACGTCAGCGTATGCTCCAGGCAACTGCCTTCCTGTTAACTACAGTCACCTAGAGCAAGGCTCCTTCCAACGCAAGTAGCTGAGAAAACTCTGATTTTAGGACTGTGCATTAAGAGCTTTGGCGTCGAATTTACTGACCATACCTCATGAGGCATACGCCTTCTGGTTGTCCTCTCAGGCGCAAACTTCAATATTCGATAAGGTCATTGTTAAAAATCAACAGATATCGTAAACAGCAGATAAGTTAAAGAACAATGACAAATGCATCACAAGCGCAGTCACGTGCGGAAATACTGCGACAGAACATAGTGTAATAGCGCCATTCACGTACGCGCAAAGACATCGCCACTAACTAGCCGACTAATTAGCGTGTACATGCTCAACATCGATTAACCAATGAGCATGCGCAGTGCTGTATCACGATATGGCTGTATTCAATATAGATAGGCAATATCGATCGTAATAAGGGTAGTGAAATCGGATAGCAGCATACGTCTGAGACTTCCTAAAGTACTTCAAGGAGGTCCTCAAGAGTATAGGAATCGGGGGCAAGAATCCGTGAAGTAATCACCTGGTGCTTCTATTCAGTGGAACCTCGGTTAACGGGTTCAGTCCGTTCCAGCACCCAGCTCGTCATTTACAAAACTCGGCTTGCAAAATGAGAGAGAGAGATATTGTTTTATTTTGAAGATAATATCCAAAGTTTCACCAACCATAGCTTCATTTACGGAGAGCAAAGGATAAGGTAAAGTAGGGGGTCATGGTAAAAAGTCATGGAATGCTCAAAATTATATCCAACTGCAATGGTTCACTGATTGGCAGTGGGTGACTGAAGACCCACGCCTTTTGAGCGAGAATCAACAGCGGACACAGGCACATACACACGCTGACAACTCGCTTACTGAGCGGAAGCTGGTCAATCGTAACAGATTTTATTCGATTGGCTCGCTCTTTACCTGAAATGATCAGAGCTGGAGCTTTCCTTTATTCGAGGCTCCATCTTATTACCTCACCGTATTTCTTCTATTAAGACTGTCAATAAACCACTTAAAGGTCCCAGTCGGCTGCTGAAGAGTGGGAAAGGCTGTGGCGAATGCACTAAATGACGACCACTGAGCACCACTTGATGGTCTGTCTGTTATTCGGCTGAAACCTTACTATTTTTTTCTGGTCCGACGTCAATAAAGAGAAACACCATCAAGTGGGGCTGCAACCCTAGTGTCGTCCGGCTACCAGGTGTAATGTGGTACCGCCAAGATACTAGTCAGCCTCTCCCACGCGTTTAAGTACGCCGTTTGGTAATGGGTGACATTTAGGGGGCCGTCAATACGTGCTCAAAGAGCGGAGGTTCCTAGCTCGACTCGCCAAAACGCATGGCATTACGGAAAAACGGATCAAGTGTAGATGTGCCCAGTTAAGTTATCCTCTGCAATCATGTATGACCTCGGTAGTGCCCCTCAACGGGCACGTGCTAGAGACGCTAGACCCACCAAGGTCCAGGTCAGAGTACAGCAGGCGTTATTCGGGTTGTTCGCCGATAACGAATACCAAAAGTGGGGGGACGTGTTGGCATGCATATGTGCAGACTTACGCCGCGCCGGCCCTCTATGCCCGATATTTACTCCGGTCTTCTTGACTGTGTCTTGAAAGTGGGTCAAGATAGTTGAGGAAAGAAACAGTGCGGTAGATGCAGTGCAAGTCTGCTATCACTTAAACAAAATTCGCACGCAATTCACCGTCCCTGCACCAAGACGTTCCAGATCACGCGGTGGATATCGTGGAAATTGACTGTCGAACGGTTGTATAACCAGAGTTACTAGCACCATCTGGCGTACTACTATCAGTGGAGGATTTGGGGCGAAGTGGGATATAATTGCAGCCTTGTTGAAACCAGGGGATGATGACATTAAACAGGTGAACTTCATATTCAGACGACATGTGTGCATTTCTCGTATTTGTTCCGCTAGTCTTAAAACAACCAACTCGGATGAAAAAAATATATTACACAGTGAATATTGCAAGTTAGCCTGACATCTTGCCTCTGCAATATTTGTCCGTAGCAGGGCAGCACAGTGTTTCGTGATTGTTTAGAGAAAACTGGTTAACCGGATCGATACCTTACCACGCTTACTGGTACCATCGCGGCGAAAACCAGGACAGTGTACTACAGAGATTACGTACGTGGAGAGTTTTTCCACGCTCCCTCACCTATAGACGCGCCGTAATTAGCTTCACAGGCAGACTGTGACATTATCGCAGTGGGTTGAGTTATTAGCTTACAACCCTTGCAGTTGCTATCTTCAGACCCGGTGCCTTGTGGAAAGGAGAATAGGTGCAAGGCCAGAGTGGTCGGAATAGTTTATTTCGTAAAGAATAGGCCGGAAATAGTTGACTGTCGGACGAGCTAACAACCGCTGCCCAGAGAGCTGTGTCTGCACTCGGCCACCGTCACACGAGGTGCTGTGCAAGTCAACCACGTGGAAATGATTGGCCATGCCGGTGCATGCGCACCTTCTTGTAGCCACGGTGGACTGGGCTTTGGCGCGACTTGCGGCACCTGCGATTGGCTGCCCCCAGAGACAAAACGGAGGCTCCAATCACAAGGGCATCCACGCGGAGGGCGTCACTACATCATGTCCAGGCTCCATCCGTGCTTATGTCCGAGTAGGTAGGTTCATAAGAAAAGCATGCCAGTTTTTCTTAACAGAGGCTTCTTCTGCTATTCAGGATAAGGACGCTTCGACTATCGCAAGCAACGGTGTCCACAACATGCACCACGAAGTGCGGCCGGTAGCAGCAAAGTGGTATATAATGAGGTTGATCGGCACAGCATCTATCGTACTCGCTCTTGCTCCATCTCCCTTCTGATAACGCAGAATCACCGCCACCGGAAGTGTGCGCCGGTGCAGTAGCGGTCAATACAAGACTGTCTGTCTACGCGTGCCACACACGAGCTGAGTCCCGCAGCGTTTACCGTTGGCAAACCTGATCCCACATACGCGAAGTTCCTATAAATGTCGCATTTAGGGCTAGCCGTTGCGGTCTGCCCTTCACTCCTCTAGAATACTCAATTATGCCGTCAGTTGATAGCCTTCTTAAGCACAAATCTCAGTGCACCGTGATAGAATCAACTACGTCTATTTTTCGTGGGATGCATTTACCAATGTCTGTCAGTTTCTCAGCTATCTTCAGTACACAAACCGATTGCTCGCGCCTATCAACCAGTGGCTGCTGGATTTGAGAGGAACACGCAACCGCACGTTTGCCAAAGCTGCTACCTACGAGTTCCCGACTACTGGGTCGGGCAACTCTCGGAAACAATGTACACTATCATCTGAATGAGCGATCAATTAAAACTCAGAATGCTGCTGATGGCTAATTAGCCGAAAATGGCTACTCCAGTCCCCTTTTTATTTGTTGACAATGCATCCCTCTCTATAATACTAGTGGCTGTGGCTGCGAATGGGACTGGAGACTAAGCCCTTAGTCAGAAGGGACAAGCGAGTCCCGTAATCGGTCTGTGAGTCTTCATTGGTCAATGCGTTTGATCCTATATATGCTAGCCTTGGTAGTCCGAATGTCCGTAAGCGTGATGTATTAACCAATCTCCACTTCACTATAATGCATTTTTCTTTACCAAGTAATCGCACTACTATTTTAAATTCGAAAACACGAAACCACATCTTAGAGGAAAACGGTCGAACCTCGAAAACGTTTTGCGTGGTACTTAACAGGAGATGTGGGGGACAGTTCTCATACAGTTATAAAGCTGCACGGCTTTAAATCCTTATCCTTAGACGTTTGAATAAGCTAATTCCGTTTTACGTGTTCTCATCGTGGCGTGTGCATAGACAGCCGGTGCATAAATGATTATGCAGTTAAAAGGTGTCTGATGTTATTTCGAGTCGCCTCAGGGGTTTCTCATAGATGCTTACCACTACTTTGATATGCCAGCAGTATCTAACTGCTTTCATAGCATTGATCAAGCATGCACTGTGCAAGTGGTGTGCCTTCCACTTATAAATAAATCACATGGAGTGAAGCAACTGTTTCGCAAAGTAACAAGTGTGAGGAGACCGCTTGTGTCAAGAGACATCGACGTGCTTTAGCGATCAAAATATGCCTCCCACGGTAAAAACAAGCATATGCAGTGTTTTTGCATATGCCCGAGGAGTATTTTTTTCACTGTGCTCTATTTACCCAGTTCCATTTACTGGCATCGCCACTCTTTGCAATGTTCCGCTGAGCCAATGCATTTCAAAGCTGTTCTGTACCAACAGGGAGTTCAAATGCATTTATCTATATTTCCCTTAATAAACCTGAAACTTACTAAACCTCAAAAATGATCTGTTCAATTTTTATTATATTTAAGTTCGCACCCTTGAGGCTTTCGTCTTGCTGAATGTCTGTACCAACTGAAAATGCCCCGACCCTCTTGGCTAAGGTAGTTGATTTGCAGCGGGTCACGTAGTAATATACTTGATAGTCAAGCTCATTCAAAAAGCCACCGGAATATGACAGTTTAAAGTCTTCGAACATAAACTTTCAAGAAGTTGAGTGTCAATAGGAGGACTCCGAGAACATAAAATGATATTTACGACAAGAGTGCGGAATATGGATAAAGCCGTAAAAGCAGAAGAGCAAGTAAGGCAGCTAACAACATTATTGGGAGCTGTTGGAAAATAACCTATCCATATCGGTTCGAACAAAAAAAGCATTTTACAAGTTTATAACACTTTTGTGCAGGCTTGGTCGACGACTTAAGAAGCTCGATCTGAGCAATAGACTCCTACGACGTGTAAATCACACTTAGCCCATATAAATATTGAAAAGTGTTAGCTAAGGGGACGCTGTACCGTGCGTACTGCATGACGAATAGCGGTGATTTGGATCGACGAGTGGTAAGTCTGTTCGTGACATCAAAACAGATGAATCAAAGTTTGAAAATGAAACAGCAAAATTATGATAACCATTCATGCCGTTTCCGTTGTCTAAGCTGATGAAAGCTCACGGCATTTGTTGCGGGCAACATGGAAACAGTTAAAGTGAAGCTTTTTGGTGGGGGCCCATACGCCAAGCTGATGGCAGTCGGCTACTTGTTAAACTAATAAAAATAGATATGGACAAGACACAGCTTGGCTCAACTCGAAATATCTAAAAGTTACCTTCACCCAATGGGGAAGCAAGAATATGCTACAAAGGACTGACAGGATGGCAAAAATGAGTGTTGGAAATACAAGGCACTGGCACAGACTCTGCTAAGGTGTAGTTTTCGTAATAAACGGAGAAGCTGCCTTTCGTGTTTTTTCTTCTATTAACCGGTTTCTTGTGCGGACAGACTAATAATAAGAAGTTTGTGTTGCTATGAACCAGCAGTGGCACATTTGAGCAGTGCACGCAGATAACCAACTCAACATTCAAAGCCCACAACAAGTCGGGTTTAACTAGTTTTGTATCGCTACACCCTCCAACAGATGCTAATACAAGTGGAAGAGTGGGTTCCAGTGAGCATTTACGACACAATCACTGGAAGATAAGCTTCATCAGCCTGCCATTTCAGATTATCACCCGAACCCGTCGTCAGGGGCAGTCACGGCAATTGCAGACAATGAGGCTCATATCATAGAAGGACACAGTAGAAAATCAGTAAATGCTCTGTCGTAGGTTCGCTTTTACCCATAAAATGCCTGAGCATGTCGACAACGCCTTAGAACCTGTATATAGCTCTTCAAAGAGCATGGCCGCCAGCGAACCCACTCCACCAGGTATGCCATAACATCGACCAACACGCGCGTTGCGGCGAGAATTTTCAGGCATAACTAGTGTTCGGATTGGTCACTCGCGTCCACCAATCATAGGCCAGATGGCTGTTTGCTTTCATCTGGGCGCTTGCGGCACGGAAATACCGCGACTGGCGGCAGCGAGCCAGCAAGTGGGGGTAATGCTAGGCTGCGAGCGCTCGACGCCAGCAAGCGCTTCTTCGCAAAAAGAGGAATGTAAATGGCATCAATGGCTGTATCTTTAGTCGTTATTAATCTGCCCGGCAAAGTAGGTATGAGAGATGAAAATTTTGGGAGCTCGAGAAACCCTTCTGCAAATTTGACTTGCCTGCCAGTGTTATATTTATATGCCTCGACTTAACAATAATTACGATAGTTCCCTTTGTGATTTTGTTGGTGCCACAATCAAAAAGGAAAACTAACACGCCCTCTCCCATTGACGGAACGCACGCGCAAATAGGGATACACTGTCAATCATTCATCAGGTCTTCTAAGGAGAAGCCAGCATAGAGGTCTACAGTTATTTTTACTTCTTTTATTCGGCTATATTTTTGCCTGTGATGCTTGCAAAAAAATAATGTAAAGTTCAGGAAGGAGTCTAATTCAGCTTAGTTCTCATATCTTTGAAGAGGCCATATTGGATGTCTCGGAAATGTATGGAAGGGGTCGATGTTCATTCATGCGGGCTGTCGGGCATCAGAACGAACATGTTAGGCCGTCCACCACCACCACCGCAACTAACTTTCCTCGGTAATGATAAATTCTGATACGTACCCGCACTAGCTCGCTCCTTAATCAACTTTGTTAGCATCTACAGCATCACGAAAACTAAGGTTAGGCTTGCGTCCATCCGGTCAGTTGTCCTCTACGGTTTGGAGTGCTGGGCTTTCCGTGTGAAAGATGTAAGAAGACTGCTGGTAATTAACCACAGCTGTCCGAGGACACCGAATTCGTCTCAAATGAGGCAGTTCACAGTCCGCAGTGCTGCGACAATGCCTGGAAGATATATCGGATATCACAGGGCAAATGAAGAAGTTTGGGTACGTTCTAAGTTATCGGTCTCACGAGCCTCACTCGATCCGGCACCGCATTCTACCTGGAGGCGTCGAAGAGGCAGTCACCTTAAACTCTACCTCGACAGTTCTACAAGATGCGGTAGTGGCTCTTAGCGTACAGTATTCGGTCTCGCCACTGGAGAAGAGAATGGGTTGAACTTTCCAGATCTACTGCCGCAAATAGTCCCTTATGGAACAGCAACTTAACGTGACAGGATTGAGGCCGACTAGATCGGGTATGATCAAATTTGTACTAAGTACAACTACGTACGTCCTTACGGCGTAGATTGGAAGCACGAGATACGTCTGCATTCATGGTAACCAGGAGTGTGCCACGTTCCCAGGCGCGCATCGCGTCCACGGAACAAAGTGGAGGGTTCACTGCTGGATTAGAGGTTCCAGTGTAACTGCCACCGTGTGGGAAATGTAGGTGAACTATGATCCCAAGAATGGGCAGTTACGTCATAAGTGGCCGATCCGCTGTCCTAAAATTAATCGATTATGTACCTGCTCCAAGATCTGTTTGATAGGAATCTTGGAAGAAGGGCTAGGCAGTCGTTTAAACGAGTAAATAATCTGACAACTACGCAGCTGATGCTATTTTGTTAATAATTAAAAACCTTCTGTTTTTTACAGATAAACGTACTAACCGGAGACTTTGCACTTCTTTTATCATCTGATAATATGAATGCGAGTCCAAGTCACTCTGACTCATCTGAAGGAAACAAAGAATATACAAAATCAACAAGGCCAAATCCAAAACTTAGGTAAGTTTCTTCCACAGTTACCACCATACAGTTTGATTCAAGTGCGTTCTTGTTACGATCGGCGCCTGCTACTTGTAATTAGCCCAAACTCTGAGCTAGCCCAGCTGTTGTCCCCAAGGCTCGCACGAAAAAGGCAATAGAAGTGAATCGGCCAGGAGAAGTGTATTCACACAGCAGAATTCAAGCAAGCCACTCGTACACAGAGGATGCTGGGCATTTATTCGGCAGCTTGGTGAAACGGCGTCAGCAACTGTTATAGCCCAGTTTTTTGAACCCGACTAGTAGGCAGCAAAAGCCAAGAGAGCGGTTCTGATAGGAAGCCTTTATTCAGGACGGTACAGAGCCAACGGAATGGAATTAGCGTATCTACCACAGCCTATGGTCTTTCTAGACTAATCCTGACCAATCGCATGCGAGGAGGGATTCTGGCGTGCATGCTGATTCGCGGTTCCCCACGCTGCGAGGCGTTTCGAGGACATCTGCAGTGCACGTGTGCGCGGGCGTCACGTGTGCTTGGGGAGTGCGCAGCCGGCCTGCGGCCATGACTCAAATGGCGTGCACTTCTCGTCTCCATAACAGCAACAAAAATCCAATCACCTAGGCCGAAACATCGATGGCCACGGCGCGCGCTATCATGAAAGCGGCGTGCAGTTGCGCTCAGGGACCTTTCTATGCGATTAGTGATAGTGGGGATGGGAGCATTCCCAACGGTTCCTTAATGCGGTTGGTAAGCGACAGCAACTAACAGGACAACGAAACCGGGGCTCAATTGTTAGGGCGTTAGACGTCTAACTAACAGGTTGCGGGTTATGGTCTCAGTTGTTTCAACTCCCGAAGTTGAGTATCCCTGATTATTGACGGCTAAAAGGCCAGTCGTAGCCGTACCAGTGCAGCCAGTCTTTACTGTTAATGCCTCTCTGTGAGAGTTCTACGGTATTCTCTTGTGAATATATGCACTTGTTTGAGAACATAAGGCGATATGGGGAACCATCGCTTTATGGTCCTGACGTTTCAAAGGCGTACATACTTCCGTCACCAGACGTAGGAGTTGTACTGAGCCTCACCGTAGTTATAGGTGATGGAAATTATAGTCAATAAGGGTTAAACCAATGCAGAGGACGGGGAAGCGGGGTTGGGGGGATGCTCACTTATCGCGCACTTTGAAACGGATTAACCTCAGTCGAGGACTGTCCCGTCGGCTTCCGGTGTGTCCACTTCTGCGGCTGTCCTCGACCTAAGCTGTCGTCCCAGGCCAGTAATATTGATTACAGTCATACGTCCATCCAGTTTCACACTTCCAGGATGAGCGGATGATTGCTATTTCCGGTAGTGGTTCGGCTTCGTGTGTCCATCATCGGGTCGCAAGCGTCTTTGGTCTTTCTTCACTGAGCTGTGTTCCTAGGGTAGGCTGTGGGAAGCGCCATACAACGCTTTATAATTCAATTGTCACATCTCAGAGCCGCTATCTACTTGTAGGTGATATTATTTTCCAGCGTTTGGTTCAACCACTTTTCTAACAAATAATCGCGAGTAGTAAGGCTGTGCTGGCCACTGCATTGTCTGCTGCGTCATATCTCGAGCCAGCGGCACTCTTTTCCTTTCTGTACAGTTGCTCCGCGGATTATGAAAAAAAGTTAACGAAGATTCAAAGCAGCGAGTGTGAGAACCGTCATTAGAGAATCATGTAGAATGGGGGCAGAGAGGATAAGGACGATGATTGTTTCGACCGCGTTTCCAACGTCTACCAGGCAAGCATAGCGTTCAGATGACCTTGTAGCGGTCTGAGTAATTGTTGTGCCTAGATCACTACAATCATCAGGTGGAATCCTAGGTTGGAGGTAAAAGGCACGATTCACTAGATAGAGAGGTTTATTGCATACAGAACTCCCAGTTGCAGTCTCAGGTGACTGGCTAATAGCCCTTGTTGGATCGGGAGCCCCGCTGGGTGGGCCTCAATCCCGGCGGCGAGGAGGAGAAGTCGGAGCAGCATGGTCGGGAGGGGCTCCTCCGTCATGAAAAACAGAGATGTAGAAGAGGGGAGATAGATCCACCATAGGGAGGTTTGGTGTAGCAGACTGTAGCGACCCCCTTTCTTAGTCATGCTTTCCTCGGACGACGCGCGGACTAGGTCATGTCTGGCGTGACCACCACGCGTCCGCAAGACACCATAGTCAAGGCCTCTTTTCAAGATCACTCCTGTCTGGCTTTCTCAAGGCGGTCTAGTCACACTAGCCAACCACTTCTCAAGGTTAGACCAGTGCCTGAGATGCGGACGATTTGTTTACGCTCATTCACTTGCAGAGCCGAAGACTCACTGTTCGGTTGCAGACCTCCAGACCCGGTGATCGACTCGCCGGAATGCGACTCTGGACTGCACTCGTCTGGAAGTCACTTCTCCTATTGCTTGCATACTACGCTTGTTCCTACCTGAGTAAATTCACCCTGACACTATGGCCTTCCACGCCTTATTCTATTCAGCTAGTTTAAACATGTTGGGATACGTTCTCTCATCTATTATCTGGCTGGACCACGTCGTATCCCTCATTGTTGACCCCGATGTTCAATTAACTCCACATTCCACATTGTTGACCCCGACGCTTCTATATTCAACACTCGACTCCGACGTTTCTCCAACCTACAAAAACAACTCCACCGTTCATTTCACTCCACTTAACTCTACACTTTCGATTCCGACGTTCTCAACACTATCGCAATGGTGACCCGATTATCTTCATCGCGCCTTCAACTCCGTTTACCTGCTAACAATTCCAACACTCACTCACTCCCACCAACGTTCCGACTTACTGGAATACGTTGACAGGATGTCCTTCCCTCATACCTACATGCCGACTCACTGGTAAGGGTGACGGGATTATTCAAGGACATTCTTTTCTCCCAACAAAGCACCGACTTACTGGCTTTCGTTGACGAGCTATACTCTCCTCCTATCAACCTGCCGATTCACTGGCATATATTTTCGACATTACACGGTCGATGAAAATCCTTTCATCATGTGGTAAACCCTTCTTATTCACTTTTATATCCACAACTTACCTATATTACTATTTATACTCAATTTTTCTACACTGATCCTATTTGGTACGAATTTTTGAGACCGTTACCAATTTGTACTCTAGCCTTAACGTACCCACATTTTCCTCCGATTAACATTTTTGAACTCCGTTCTCCTGGGAGGGGGAGTATTGTAGCGACCCCCTTTCTTAGTCATGCTTTCCTCGGACGCCGCGCGTACTAGGTCATGTCTGGCGTGACCACTACGCGTCCGCAAGACACCATAGTCAAGGCCTATTTTCAAGGTCACTCCTGTATGGCTTTCTCAAGGCCGTCTAATGGCTACTGGCGAAGCCAGAGCTGGTCCTGACTGCGTCCAGCCAGGCCTGAGAGAGTTGACTGTGTGTTGTGTGGGATGATGACAGTTGCTTATACATGACTGTGAAGCAAGTTCAAGTGTTGTCATTGGTGTGTTGCAATTGCCCGAGCGAATGTCGTCTGTAGAGATCTCTGCTGCTTCGGTCGAGGTCTGGCTTAGTCAAGTGACCCGCGCTTATTAAGCTGGGGTCAAATGTCAAGTCGGCATGCCTGCCGAAGAACGGGGGGTGTTGAAGCAGCTGTTATCGGTTAGACAGAATCAGCTGCGAGGTCACGCCTCTGGAGCGGGGGGCTTCAGTGAAAGAAAGCATTGGAACAGTTGCTTTTGACGACACGACTATGGGGCAGCGAGCCTTAGAGAACGAAGGAAGGGGGGGAACGTGGACGTCCGCCACAACCTCACCGAGGTATTTTCTTAGAGCAAATTTCTGCCGCTCGTAGTCCGGCAAGGGGTAGACGTTGCTATCCCGAATAGACCTGCTTGGACATATCAGACGACTTCCAAAGTCTGGTCAGCGTCACGTTTTTGTTTAGGGGAAGAATGACACGAGTCGGTCTGAGTCACATACATGGTTACCTGTCACTCTTTCTATAGGATCTTTAAGAAGTTGAATGGAGGCGGTTGGATGAGCGCGAGTGTGGATGTGGGGATGCATAACTCTGGATATGCTCGGTGGGTCGAGAGCGCCAATTGAGTTGATTGCTGCGTAAATCCCAGCTTCCATGAGACAAAGGTGAAAGTTGGGTGGCATTGAATTGCAGTGACGAGGAACTGACACCTGCAAGAGATTCATCCTGCGGCCTACTACAACATTTATGTTATATTTTCTAATAAGGTACCACTTTCAGCCATGCACATAAGTACACAGGCTTTAACATTTACTACAAGATTTTTTTGTTGCAGATCTCAACGGAATATAAGTGCTAACGTTACTGGAAGTGCATTGTCAAGTAGTGCACAAGGAGTACCATCACCTAGGGGTCAGCCGGAGTACCGAGCCGCACCCGTTGCCAGCGTTGTGTCTGCGCAAGCGGATCCAATCGCAGCGCGAAAGATTTTCGTTGGTGGTTTGAACCGCCAGGTTACAAATGAAGCCCTACGGAAGCAGTTTGCCCGATTTGGCATTGTGACGGACGCAATTGTGATTAGAGATCGGAAAACTGGTGTTTCCATGGGCTATGGTTATGTTACCTTTGAGTTACCAAGTGTTGCCGAAGCCGTGCTCGCTGAGCCCAAACATGAGGTCTGCGGCAGTTATGTGGATGTTAAGAAATTTCAAAAGCCTAAACGAGGTGACGTGCATCAGGACTGTACAGCGCCTACAACCAGGTAAATTGAGCTTTTGTTACTTGCGTTTATGTGACTAATTTGCTGCATAACCTTTATATAACTAAGCGTGCGTTAGCCAATCCTTAGAGGGAACGTCAAGAGTGATGTCGACTGCAAGCTAACAAGTATCATCCAAAAGCTACATGAAAGGTAATAAAAACTTATCTCCTGCATGAGTGTGGGTCGGGCCTTCATCGGAGTTCATTTCTGCAATCCATAGTTGTAGCACTTGAGAAGGATCGTTGCCTATCTAACGTACATATTTTGTTAACAATTTTCAAATTTCGTACTTATCAAATTTTCCCCAATTATGGAAGGGGAAACTATTTACGATAAGAAATGTTTAACGGCCTGCCGTTTCGTAAATATAGCTGGAATCCGTCATCAGGATACTAGGGGCATGAAAGGGGCAGCCGCCAGGCAACCACATGCCTGTCATAATAACCGGTAGTCATGATCATCACTGGAGGTTTTAGTTGATATGATGGTTGCCTGTCGGCCTGTACCCCTGCCCTGAATATATCCGATGTTGATGTAGTTTTGTTATGGGGACGCAAGCGGCGATGCACTCAAACACTATGCCCAGAAGTGCATGCGTCCTGAGTCATGTACCCCGACCGGGCTCGCATGCCATCCCCTCGAGCCCACGTGACGCTCGTTCACACCTTCAGTCCAGATATCCTAGAAACGTGTCCGAGGGCCACAGCGTGGGAAAGTACAAATCGGCGTGCAGGCCGGAATCCCCGTCGCACGCTATTGTCCAGGATTGTTCTAGGAGGACCAGAGCCTTATAAATCGGTTCAAGTGGACAAGTGAAAGGACCCTTTGTCCCTCTGTTGTCCTGAAGAAATCCCTTGCCACAAGCTCTTTGCCTTCTTCTGCCTACTAGTCCGGGACATTACATTGTCGAGACTCGGTAACACGATCACTTGGAGATTTGACCAGGTGTCAACAGGACTGCTGGTCACCTGTAGCCGCACATAATATAGAATCAAAAGGCTCTTGCGATTTTCAATGGAATGCGAAACAGGGAAACATTACGCGGTTTTTCATCAGGTTCATTAAGAGGGGTGTTGACACCTTCAAACACTTATATTATAGTGGGCAGGCGGTTATTTTACGGTTTTGTCGGGAGCCTCGAAGGATTGGCCATCGACTACAGAAAGTTCTCGCAAGTCAGAAGTCAGGCAAGAGAAATTAGGGTGGTTAGTGAACTCTAAAAAGGAGCTAACGAAGGACTTAGTAGAATAAAAACCTGTTGTATGTGCGCGCCTTGGGCAAGCCTGTCCAGCCCTTTGTTGCCTCAGCCAATTAGAAAAGGGTCACAAGACGCGAGGCGTCAAGTCGATCGACAGGCAGACAACGCAGTTGGTTCGACAAGAAGGGAGAGACGGACAGTCATCGCAAATGCACGGTTGGCGGTCGAAGACACGATGAGTCAACGGTAGTGGCGCCGATTCCAGGACCACCATATCCCACATCTACTCCCATTTTTGTCTGGACAGGGCAGCGGCAACTGAGAAAGAACCGTTGTTTTAGTCCATCCGGCGATCCATATACGCTCTATGTAGCGTTGAATTCACCAAAAAAGCTCCTTGTGCTGACGAAACACCCGTTTGAGGACTGTGCGAACGGGGTCCTAGAGGATTGATCTAGGTTGACCTTATCATTTCTCCACGGTGACTTTATCATCTGATGCCTGCAGGTCGTCCAATCGCTGGGCCAACTGATTACTGGAATCAAACCTGTGACCAGACTCTTCTAGCAGGAGAGTATTTAACTGACCCGGTGGTTGTTCACCTTATGGTCTTCTCTAGAGTTGAAGTTGGAGCCCCATCTTGGAGATGAGGTCGCGAATTGCGTTGTTCACTAGCTCCTCCTATTGATCTCGTCTTAACAAAAGTGCATTGACCATCAGTTGCCAGCGTCCTGGTCGGCGGTGCATCCATTTTCTCATTGTACGCGTCGGAAGACGAAATTAGGTACCAGTGAGCAGGAGGTGATGCCGGGTGCAGGTTGGCAGAAGTAAGCTGTTGTCTTTACGGTCGGCGAGACCACAGGCACCCAGCAATTCCTCTCAAACAGCGCAGTCTGTCCTGACATACGCGTTGATTCACCGAAACCAACCTGTTTGACCACCTTCGTCTCATTGTAGCCCGTAATTTGAGAGGGTGGAGGCGTAAGCGCTGACCATGGTAAATGAAGCTCTTAGGAGAGGCAGGCACAGCATGGTTCATTGATGTATTTCCGAATGGCAAACGTGATTACTTGGAGGTCTCGTTCTATGATTGCAAATGCAAAACATACTAGCCGAATATATACTAAGATTTTGAAAACACAGCTAATCTTCTATATTTTCCCCTTTTTTACGTCACATTTAAGTGGTAATTATATAGTACAAGAAATTATCTTGCCACATGCATAGGGTTTTAATACGATTGTTATTTACCTTCATTTACGCGGTAATATATGTGTTTTTGGTTGCCGTCCCAAATCGTCTATTCGGTAAAACAAAATGCGGTCAAATCTTTTCTTTTGTGTTTTGTGACAAATAACTTCAGACATTGACAAAAAATGCTAAATCTTGAATGATATTTCTGAAAAAATGTGATTCCTTGAACCAGACTTCAAGCATTTTTCATAAACGTAAGACTTCATTTTCTGGTTCTGCAGGATGTATTCATTTTAAAAGTGTTCTGCTTATGGTAGTGTCTTCCCACAGCACAGTGCACAAAAATTAAATGTTTGGTTTTATCGTACGGTATGGAATAGACAATTTCTTCGGAAACCTTCAGATTCTCCAACATTCTGTCTGTTAATCTCACATATACTGAACGAAAACAGACAGTTTTCTTTACTTTAAGGCTTTGTCACGATCAAACCAACTCAACAGATCAAAATAACGTCATCAAACGTAAGCTTAATTGCCAAGCCACCTTTCGATCATCACTCACCTAGTGTAGATTCTATGACAGGCAGGACTAGGCTAGTTAATCGGTGTCATTCAGAATGGCACAGCTAAAAAGCTTCACATGGACTGAGCCAGAGAGAGCACTTACGCAAGAAATACCTATCTTCAGTGGTGATGAGGGAGCATACGGGTTATGTCTTTGTTACTGGATGTGTGATGGTGTCACTAAATGCGGGACTATACCTGTGCTGCCTATGTTACTGGATGTGTGATGGTGTGGGTTGGTCTGCGAGCGATGATGAGAAACAGCAACTATTCGCACACAAGCAGGCTAATGCTGTCAGCTTTTTTAATTGTAGAACACAACAGAATACAAGTGCTACCGTTACTGCAAGTGCTTTGACAAGTAATACGCAATCAGTGGCATTATGTAAGGGCCCGACAGAGTGCCAAACCGCACCTGTTGCCAGCGTGGCGTCTCCGCTAGCGGATCCACTCGGATCGCGAAAGATTTTCGTTGGTGGTTTGAACCGCCAGGTCACAAATGAAGCCCTACGCACCCAGTTTGCCCGATTCGGCCATGTTACGGACGCAGTTGTGATTAGAGATTGGAAAACTGGTGCTTCCATGGGCTATGGTTATGTTACCTTTGAGTTACCAAGTGTTGCCGAGGCTGTGCTCGCTGAGCCGAAACATGAGGTCTGCGGCAGTTATGTGGATGTTAAGAAATTTCAAAAGCCTAAACGAGGTGATGTGCATCAGGACATTACAGCGCCTGCTACCAAGTAAGTTGAGCTTTCGTTTTTTGCATTTGTTTGATTATTTGCTGTACAATATTTGTATAAAGCTGAGCGTACCGTAGGCTAACGCTATGAGTTTTCTGGGTTGAAATAGGCCAAGTTGCAACGAAAATGTACCTGAAAGAGAATTAAAATTGTTTTATGTATGACTGATGATTAGAGCTTGGTCAGAGAGCATTCAAATGACCAACAACAGTAGCGGTAGGGCAGTGTCGTTGCCTATATGACAAACATATTTGTAAGGAGAGTGTGCGACCTTTCCAGTTCGGTTCTTTAATGCGGTAAATTTCTGGATTTTGCTCGATGTGCTTCTGTACGTCGTTTCCATGGTATTCGGCCTTAGGAAAAATCCTAATAAAGCACTCAGATGGGTAGAATTAAATTAGTTTTTGTAGGATGTTTAACGGTGTGTATCGAAATATTTGCTTGGAAAGACACGTTTTGGGGGAGACGCCCATAAAGGTAGGTCCATTTTTGACGTTCAACCTTGAAGCCATAAAATCGGTAGGTTGGCCTACACGTCAACTACAAACGATCCTCTAATTAGGCAAACAGGGGGGAGGCTGTCAGTCAAACGGAGAACTCCATGAACTGAGTTTCTGCAACTTCGTATAAACTGGAAGGCAGGCATCCCAAAAAATATAATTTCAGGGTAAGGCGTCCTTTAGAAAAATGGGGAAATTTATTCAGTAAATTTTCGACACTAGATCCCCAGGTCGTCGTTAGACTTGAAAAAATGTGCATTTGCACATTGAATAGGCCTTCCGATGGAGCTAATTAAATCAGCTAGTATTTGTTAGGATTATTCCTAGAGAGCGGCTGGATGAACTCTCAGGTCACGCTGTCAGTCCGCCCACTCCCCAAAGGCGCGCGCAGCTGAGCGCGTGCCTCGAGGTCACACAATGCGGTCAGGACAAGGGGTCCAGATGGCCAATAGAGCCGCTAGGCGCATGCGAGCACAATCTGATTGGTCACATATATAATCTTTCTTAACATATAGCCCCGTTCGAGGGGCAATTAAGGACTTCCTTCCTTTTACGACGTTGTTCGTTGCTCTTCTTGTTGGACCGACAAAAGAGACTGAGACGGCGCAAATCTAGCTTGGGAAGACATTACAACAATATTCGTAACTTCCTCCAGTAAAATAAGGTTATTCATCCATAAATGCGAGGTCCCATTTCTTATGGCCGTCTTGCCGAGTAATAGATCAATGTAAAGACCAAGCAGCCCTTTATTGACATACAACTTTTTTTAGTAAAATAAGGAATACAAGACCACCTTTTATTATGGAACCAGAGGCAAAATTGTATTGGTTGTCGGTGAAAACAGAGTCGGGTACCATAATTGTCTTTATACACAAATGTTTGCACTTTTTCTGTTTTTTACGCATTTCTTGAATTTACCCAGCTCGTGTTTATTGATTCTTATGCTCAACACTTCAACTGGTAGGAGATACGGCATCAGTTATTAATATTTGACCGATTGCCTTTGTTCTACACTAGTCGACGTAGGTAGATAAGTGCTCTTAGGCGTGCTTTTTGAATGGATTATTTTCACTTTTCAACATGGGATCGTATTATCAATCACTTTTACTCGCCAAAGGCCTAAAAGCCGTTATCTACATAGAACTATCGAAACTGAGTTTGATGATTAGCAGTTTACATTACGAAAGCGCTTACCTCGATCAATTTTTTTTCCGTGCACTGCACGAAATTGAGTGGATTTTTCCCGTTAAAGAACATTCTCCCCAATTAGCTATCATGCCAGTGTGACGCCGTGATTTGTGTTGTAGAGCATTGTCCAATCGTTGTCCCTCCACGGACTTTTTCTGTCAGCAAACTGCAACTGATTATATCCCATACACTGGACTCATCCGCATGCTCATAATACCTCCTTGGACAGATAGCAATTCACTTCATTCAACTGGGGAGATTACATTAGTTGAACGGGTCTCCGCTTCTGTCAAGGGGTGGGTCAAACAGACGAATTCTCTCACGCATCTGCTGGATGGCTCTCAATACCTAAACGTAACGATATTCCGTCAGTTTTAGAGCCTGGCTGGTGCATCACCTGGGATTGCTCATTAGCCACAAATGGCCATCCCAGTACCGCTTGTATTTTCCGGCACTATTTATCAGTCCGCCAACTGCTGAAGAGATATTAGAAGTCACTACGACAACGCGTAAAGTCAGTTGTGGAGGTTTATTAGGACAAAGACCTCCAAACCCTCTTACAATTTAAGTGAGCGTAGTAGTCACTCTGGTAGATTCTAGACGATTGCTTAGGAAATCCTGCCTGGGCAGTCAGCTTACTGTATCCGTAATGGTAGATTCCATGCGTGAAGTAAGCTGAGCGGGTAAACTAATTCAAATCTGCTTGAGTATAAAGCCTCGGCATGCCTTCGTAGCTCAATCGTAGAGCGCTGGCTGTATTAAAGCCTTCCCTGTTATGTGGAATCAAATCTTATCGAGCCCAAACGCATAAAATACCCTTGTATTTGGCAGATAGTATCGCCGGCAAAGACTGGAAGGGCCATCTCTGGCTTATTAGCCGTCGACAGCCAGTCATACCCAGCTGAAAGTGGTTTACCACCCGAGCTCCAACTTGCGACCTCTTGATCAGAGTCTTACACCCTAAAAACGGAGCAGAGAGCTCGTTGTCTAGCCGGTTAAGGTCGGGACATATTAGCACTTGTTGATGAACGCCCACCGACTGCTAACGGAATTCACTTGTTTCACTCCGCCTTCGGTCTCATTTCTCAGGCCCTGGCAGCTGCCGTAGCAGCTACAAGTAAAGGTTGCCAGTATCTATCAGTCCAAAGACCCACTTATAGGTAAAACAACGCGTAGAGTCAATAGTGGATGCGACACTAAGCGCTGAAGAATACAGTACCGAACCTACGCATGCCAAGGGCAAAAGTTCCTTAGGCGACTGCTCCCGTGCTAATGTAATCAAGTGTTTCAGTGTAGACTTTTCATGCGGCATGATTATCGTCAGTTCTCAGCCTTTGCGTTTCTGTTAGATGACTGGCAAACGGATCCAGAAACATATAAGGAGGGACTTTTATCCAAGATATTGTACTCACCGAATCAAGGTTTGCAGGTGTTTGCTTTCTCGATCACAGCTGTTGCCTTTCTCCCTCTTGGTCAACCTAGATTTCCCCTCTATTGACTCTGTTTCAGTAATCCCTATCCAGTTATTGATGAAGAGTGTGAGACTCTTCACCCGCTGCCCATGAATGTGGGCAGTCCTAGTACCCCGTGCAAGGTCTCCGCCGCAGATAAGCCAATGACGCGAATCTACGTCGGACACCTGAGGCCCTATATCACACGGGCTCAACTTATGCAGTATTTCTGCAAGTACGGCAAGATTGAACACGTCTTTGTGGCCAAACAGAAGGATACGCATGCATCTCTGGGCTTCGGATTTGTGCAATTTGCGGATAAAAGTGCGGTTCAAAGGGTGTTGACCTCTGGTCCGCACAATATTCGTGATGCCGAACTTGTTATTAGGCCCGTGCGCGAGGGCGGTACGCCGGCGAATGACGGTTATGATGGGTGAGTTTTCATCTTTTTTAAGAGAGATTGGAAATAAGGGATATAAGTGAGAGGTGAGAGGGTTTTTAGCTAAGGGATCCACTCGTTAAGCCTCAAATTACCCTTTCTTCATGTATAGAATTCGAAGCAACCGTATGATAGTGACTTAATTAAATAGGGAAGACCCTTGGCGCCTCGATCTTCCAGCTTGGTTCTGTGCGGGAAGAGAAGAAGTAAGAGTTCAGATGGGTGGGTAGAATAGTACATTATGTACAGAAAGGGTTGAAGTTTGCAGTCGGAGGAGTGCATGGTCACCCGTGAGGTCAGCATCCGAATATTAAGAACTTGGCAGCCGTTACAGTTAGGTGCCTTGTGAGTCAACCTTGAAGATGATTGGCCAGACCGGACTAAGGCCGGCAGACACTTGTATGTCCGTGGAAGCCTTCACGAGAGGCAAGTGGTTGGGGGTGTTAGGATGGTAGCCTGCCCAAAGGCTAGCAACCTTGTCGGCTCTCCTAAGGTGTCGAGCCTGCCGCTGACCGCCACAATGATGCCTTTGTTCAATGGCGTTCGCTGGATTGGCCCCAAGCCATGACCTTAGACTGGACGCGGACGCGCGCACCCCAATGCAGTCTAAGGATTATTTCTACCGAGCGACCCGGATGAACTCTCAGGTCACGCTATCGGTCCGTCCAACACAAAGCCGCGCGCAGCAGTGCGTGGGCAGCCAATGCGGCCAATCAGGCTACAAGAGAACCCGCAGACAATCTCTTATAAGTCACTGTCCCTAGTAGACAAGGAGAGTTGCAACAGCGGACGCGAGGCCCACACCAGTCCGCTCCCAATGCCCGGGCTTGCCCCCGAGGCGGGACAGAGAGCGCGCTGGCGATCAACGAGCGGCAACAGCCACCCGAGACAGCTCCTCCGGATTTTCTACACAATAACCCCTCCTCGGGGTGCCTTCCAGAATCATGCATTTCTTGTTGTGTTCTTCTTTGGGGATTCTTAAGGCCGTAATTTGACGGCGACACATGTCAGTAAGTCACCGTTATAACACTTAGCGGCTCAAAACTCGTCGTTATAACAGTGGGCTGCATTCGGAGGTGGGTCACCGCAGACCTAGCAACTTACGAAAGGTTCGCAAGAATGAATAGAAGCATTCTTGAATTAATGAGGGTATTGAGGATCAATGAGGAAAATGCATATTACATGTTTAACCATTTTAAAGGACTGTCGGTTTTTGCACGTAATCAAAAAGAAATTCGTCATTAAGCTGGCATCCTGACGTGATTGAAATAGCTTGAGATTAGGCTGTATGACAATAAACCTAACAACACATTTCAGAATTTCGATTAAGTTTCGTGAGAAAGGAAATGCAATTTTTAAAAATGGGGTGAGTTGTCATAGCGTGTGGGTCATTAATATCTTACAAAGGGTCGACTATCCTGCACCGTTTGCGTGTCACGTTCTCTGTAAGCAAAGCACCTGTCAATTAAATGTGTTGCAAACAGATCAGCAACCAAATACAAATCGCGAGCAGGTGGTACTACTGGTGAAAACACCATTGTTTACCTGCCGGTGCGTCATACACCTTCCTGCACACTACAAAACGGTCACCGTTAAAACAGTACACACAAACTCTAAGTACCATTGCTTTTTTACCAATAAAGTCTGTCCAAAGTATGCGTCGTGTAGGTTCGGGTTCAGGGAGACACTTATAATTATCCAACCCTTTTTGTAGAAT
>JAYGXS010000309.1:1312-17010 GCA_036362985.1 Ligula intestinalis
GTATATAGGGATTGAAAAGGTTTTTCAAATTGGTGTTTCGCATTTTTCGTAGACGTCAGGAACACGGGGAATCAGCCACTCCTAAAGAAATAAACGGTTTTTAAGCTTTTGCTGAAGTCCTTCATCATCGGACCTCATCCAAACGACGTAACGAATTCCATCTTTACTTAATGTACACAACAAAAAGTCATTCTCAAAGAAACTGACGAAGCCGACTTGTGAAATGCAGTCATTGTTTAACATATTACTATGGAATCTGAGCTGGTTTTATCCTTTCAATCATGCTAAGACAATATTATGAAAAATATTGATTTCTCCATATAATTAATTTGTAAGTCTACACTAAGCCTAAACCTCGCTTTCTTTAGAAGCTGATGGTATTTTTATTTTGGGTTCTTAGACAGTGTCGAGCATTCCCTTGGCTGCTAGCTAAATGTTCCCTTAAGCGTTTTTTTCCTGACTCAAAGAGAAGATGATGTATCATTTGACAAAAACCCAACTGCCTTATGGAGGTCAGTGTGAGTTTCTCGAAATAAAAAAATATTTTGACACCTGCCAGTCCTCATTTTCTTATGCCCTACTATCTTCTTACGGTGAATTTGCTCTGTATACAGTCTTTACTAATTCCACTTAGACCGTTGATTGGATTAAACATTATATCCTATTTGTGTAACAGTCCAATTTGGCATCGGTATAACTGATACTGGATGTAATATACAATTATTTGGATGCTCGTCAACAACCTGACCAAGGTATAATTTAATCTGGTGCAAAATTTATCAGAGTAGCGCACAGTGGCTGCTCCCATTTTGCCTTTTTGCCAACGATGTTCATTATTGCCTTCAGTCTGTTAGACCCTTCATGTAGGCTGACAATTTAAAATTAGCCTACTGCATGAACCTTAAATTTCAACATCGTGCTCATGCCCATAATAAATGATCATCCGAACTTTGTCACACGTTTTTTGGAACAAATATTCATTGATGACTTTGGCGACGATCATAAGCTTAAACTTAGCAAAACGGCCATATAGTTCTTCAGGATTTCGGAATATCCTATTCTAATGGTTACAGTTTGTACGAGCAATTTGCCCTGAAAGTCCACAAAGAACGCTAAATTATCGGATTTATTCACAGAAATGTAGGCAATGAAGAGTTAATCTAGCTCAAATGAACTGTTTGTGTGACCCTTTTCTGGATATTGCTAAACTCTATTGAGCGTTCTGCACATTGTTCAAAGGCAGAAAGAAGAATCGGTCTAGCACTTATTCCCTAGAAAACTTTTTTTGTTCAGAACATGTTACATATCCTACCAATAATTGTTGCTGCTAACGCATTTCAATTGCAGTACCTTCTATCCCTTCAGTGCCAGGAGGCAGGTTTGCCCTTTTCAGCGTGCCATTCATCGGGAGGTATTTTTATTTCTTACTCTGACACGCACAGGAATTTTGACTGATGACTCGGTAATATCTCACTTTTACTCTGATGGCGTTCGTGGATTACAAACCAGCCAGACCTCATGCTAAGGACAAAGTAACGAATTTTGCGGCCCGCAATTAGCTACTAATTTAGCTACCAGCGAGCAACTATTCGCCGACTAATATCCCGATGAAGAAGCATCTCGAAACCAGTGCATTTAAGGTAGACTGAAAAAAATGTGTTCTTGTGTCAACCCTTCCCTTTCCTAAAAAGATATCAGTAACAGAGCTGCATTGTATTGTTCTTTATCAAGTCAATCTTTATTTATGCATTTATTTCATTATTATCATAGCCTTAATGTCAGAGGTGTTTACCTCAAACAAACGCCCTATTTCACCCACCATTGCTTCAGCATCAAACTAACACAAAACGAATGCTTTCTTCGAAAAGGAAAGTCTACTTTCGGTTTTAAGTCTGCTTTACAGGTGCTTGGAAGGCGACAAACAGGGCTTTTGGCCTGTGTCGTGCGTTTAGCTGCCTTTACACACTGAGTAGATGGTTTGAGTGAGGAATTTATTAGAACACCGATATCTTTTTGTTCATTCACATTTGAAAGCGGCTGCCCATCGAGGAGTTATTGGAAGGAATATTTCTCCTCATCAGCCCTTCTAGTACGGAGTCTTAAAAGCACACACTTACTAATGTTGAAGTTTAAAACCCAAAGAGCAGACCACCAGCTGAGTCGATTATGACTCTCTTGAAGCGCTTTCCTATCGGCGTCAGAAATGGTGGCTCTCCAGATTTTGACGTCGTCGGCAAACATGAGAGCACTGCAACCCAGGACGTTGACACAGTCGTTGATAAAGATAAGGAAGAGCAGTGGCCCTAAGACAGAGCCTTAGGGGACGCCACTCAGAACATTTGTAGGGCTTGACTTTGAGTCACCGATGCACACAGTTTGCGATCGCCCTGTGAGAAAATTTGTGATCCATGCCAGCAGGTTTCATCAAATGCCAATTTCTGACAATTTATGCATTAGACGCTTTTGTGGGACGCTGTCGCATGCCTTCTTGAAGTCCGTATAGATGACGTCAACCTTATCATCTTCATCTATTGCGCAAGTCCACTGCTCAATGGAGAGTAGAAGGCTGGAAGGGCAAAAATGGTTCTTTCTGAAGCCGTGTTGGAGCCCTGACAGTAGACTGTTCTCCACCAAGCACTCCATTGTCGTCTTTTTAATTATCGTTTCCATCACCTTACAGCAAATGCAAGTTAGGCTGACGGGCTGGTAATTGTTAACCTTCGTTCGTGCTCCGCTCTTGTATATCGAGTAAATATTTGCCATTTTCCATTCAGATGGCAATTTACCTAGTTCAAATGAAGAACGAAAGATATGTGCTATGGTCTCTGAGAGTTTGCTTGCCAATTCTTTCAAGAACTTGTCTTTTATATTGTCTGGACCGGATGACTTTGCTTCTTAGAGGCTCTGCAGCTCCCTCTCAACTACAGATGTTAGAAATAGTAGAGAATGAAGTGCCGGACCGGCGTTTACAACAGCACTGTTGGCATTATCAAAATGAAGCTCAGTTTCCCTAGTGAATACCGAGGCGAAGAACCGGCTACAGTACTCGGCTATCCCGTCATTCTCAACGACTTCTCCGCCATCATCATTCTAAGGTACTGCGACAGGATCCTTGTTTTTTAATCTACTGTTAATATAGCGGAATAAAATTTTGCGCTTCTCTTCAGCCTGTTGGAGGATTCTTGATTCATAGTTTTTCCTTGCCTGTCGAATTGATTTTTTACTGCATTTCGTTGGCGTCGGAATTCCTCGAGGTGTACTGGCGACCCAGTTTTCCTAAATAACTTCCATTTCCTATTCTTCTGCTTCAGTTGCCTGTTAAGGTCTCTCGTCAACCAGGCAGGACGATTGTCATCTTGTGTACCTTGACCGGACAAAAGCGCTTAATCAGCTCTAATGCTACCCTCTAGAGTGATCTCCAATCCTCCTACGGATCCCCTTGATTAGGCAGTCCCAATTCACGGTCGATAGTACATTAATTATCAAATTGAAATATGCCTTCCATATGTTTGGCTGGTCCTCCGTTTTCCTCAGCCGTTGGGCATGAAGACTGACCGAACATGATCTTTTCCCTCTCAATTATAGGTAACTCCGCGGGGACCTCATACAAACCTACCGAATTGTTAGAGGCCGAGACTGTGCCCTAGAATTTGATGATTTCTTCGAATTGGCTCGGACTGACCATCTGCGAGGTCATCCTTTTAAACTACAGAGGAAACCGGCCCGTATCGACGTTCGACGAAACGCCTTCTCTCACAGGATCATTGGAGCGTGGAACGGACTCCCGGAAGATGTGGTCCTCTCAGATACTGTTTACATTTTTAAACACAAACTTGATTCTAATTTGCTGAGAAACTGTGGCAGATATAATGAACAAAGTGTCAGTAGCAGCACCTTGCAACTGGCTCACACTTATCGCTGATGTTAAGCCTACATTTGTACATTTGTATTATGTACTATTGTTACGGTGGACCTATTATGCGATTTTGGTTATGAATACGGAGCTCAAGGGCGAAAGCCTTCTTCCGTTAATAAAGTGACTTAAAGTGACTTAAAGTGAGTAATCTCATATAAGCGTCGTATGATCACTCTAACCGAGCGGAACACTTGAATGAACTCCATCTATGTAGGACGAATCCTTCGTGAAAATGAGATCCAAACAAGTAGCCCGCTGGTTTTCTCGAAATCTGGTTACGCCCTTAACGTTCTGAACTAGAGACAGGTCAAGCAAGAGATCCAATAATTTGGAACTAAAGGAAGTTGACGCAGCCTCAACTGTCAGGTTGTTCCTTTCAATTGCATGGGCGTTTAAGTCACCAATGAATAGAACCTCCTGGAAGCTAGCAGCTTCTCTCACCAGACCAAGGAGTGAGTCGTTGGCTCCCCTCAGAATGTTTGATGGCCGGTAAACGGCAAGGAATTCAAGGTTCTGTGAATTTGCCTTCTTGATTTTTAACCAGATAGACTCATACTCCAGGGCTAGAGTGTGTTCTTTTTCTACAACAGAGATTTCAGTGCTGACATACACGACAACCCCACCTCCTTGTTGGTTTTGGCGGTCTTTGCGGAAAAACTGGTATGCTGGAATAGAAATCTCCAAATCTGCAATTTCTGCTTTTAGCCATGTTTCCGTTATGGCAACTACATCAGGTTTCCGCTCCGAAAGAACTTTCTTGAGTTCATCAGTTTTTGAGGGAAGACTTTGGGCATTAGTTTAAAGGAAGCTCAATTTAGACTTATTCACCACTTTATGCAGGCGGTTGCCTCTTGCGTGAGATTGCATGCTGGGGGGCTGTCGGTGCTGATAGAGAGTGACTGTTTTCTATCCCGACTAGGCTGCTAGTGTTATCGGCTTTCTCCAGAGGAGTGACCTCGGGACATGGACGATCTTCCCGTTCAGAATTCGAATATTGCTCCCGCAGAGTTTGCATCTCCTGTGGAGTTCCACTTTTAGCAATCTCCATTTCTCCCGCTCCGCGGGGGAAAAATCCCGCTGATAAAAAACCGTCGTTAGTGAGTGTCTAAGTATTGGTTTTCTGCTTTACAATAGCTGGACCTCAGCCTCACTCTTCAGAACAACCTTCAACGGTCTTGGTTGGCGTTGTTCATCTTTCGAGTCTGTTGTACGGCCCATTCGGAATGCTTTTAGAACTTTGACTTTTTCCTCACCCTTTTGGAGGAATTTCAGATATTCTTGTAATAACTTCCTGTCCTCTTCTAATCTTGATTTCGGGGTATCGAAAGTACATTCTGTCATGCCTTTTATGACTATGCATTTTATTTGATTGATACTTACCTTCCGACTGTAACCCCTTTCTGCTTCTTAAGGGTTTGTTAGGACATATTCGCTTTGAGTTCAGCGATCCTGTTCGTTTTGGCCTGCGAAGGTGCCCTTCTTGTTTGGTTTGTGCTCAATATCGGCCTACTTTTATTCGAATTTGGGCTTGGTCGGCCTTTTTTGGGAGCCCGAGAGCGCTTCTTCGTTCTCTTGGAAGTCAGTGGGTTGACCGTTTCCCCTGTCCATGGCAGACTACCTACTCCGTCAAGCACCCTGGCTGCCGGATCATTTTTGTGCTTAGACACTTCGGCGAGGGATTTTGTCTCTCCGTACGTTAGGTTTCTTCGCTCAAGTTAACGCATCGTCGGTTTCTCCTCACGAGGGAGAAAAAGAGAAAATTTTTTCAGCTCCTCCATCTCCACTCTAAGACTATTAACTTCCTTCTCAAGGTTTGTTAATTTGTTCAAAAGCGTAAAATATGATACGGAGGCTTCATCTTCATGACTTTAATCCCTTAAACTTTTACAACTTTTAGTTCGCTTGGCAGGACGAGATTTCAAAGAATTTCTAGATCGAGCTTCCGTAGTTATTAAGGGAATTTGGAAACCATCGGAGCATCGTGTGATGGTGAAGAGAGGTAGGCGGTCGACATCTACGCGGGGGATCCAGGGTTCGAAACTCGGCGGTGACGTGACGTTTTTTCCTTGTTGCGATGATGTCGGAATTTCTAATCCAGGCACTGGCGAACATTCCTTCTCGTCTTCCAAAGCCGTATTGCACATAGTTTCAATTTTTCCTGTCACAATCTTTTCAGAACAGACCGTTAATGAATCAAATAATAAAGTGGATTGTATTTTGACTGTTAATAACCGATTTTGATTGCTGTCATCCTGTGTCTTCGTGCAGGAGTTGATTAGACGCTCTACTTGGTGTTCGTAAATTGAGTCTACTGAACTCGAGAGACTTTTAGCCCTTTTAGCGAGGGGTGATTTCATCGCATCAATCTTGCGAATTTTGCATTCGAAATTGCGACTAGGGGTTTTAAACCAAATTAAATTATGGTCAGCAGTCGACTTTGGTGGTGTAGTGGTAACGACTGATACCGACAAACAACCGGTTTTGTGTTCGAGTCCCTCTCGCGCCGCAACTTTTACAAGCTGATCTACACTTTTATTTCTGTCTCCCATAATAGATCAGACTGACGATAAACGATATTAAAGCTCTGTGCAATATGTATAAAGCGTTCAACTGTAGGAAAAAGGTTATTTAAACGACTCAGCCGTTTGTAGAGAGCTGGAATCCGGGAGAATTGTTGACAGAAGGCAGTGACGGAGATGATGCTCGTTTTGACTTATGTCCTGTCGTGTCTTCTGAGGGTGAATTTATTGCGAAAGTGAATCCAAAATCTAACAATGAAAGTCCGCCAGAGGGCTAGGTAAACCAAAATCCCGAAAATAATATTTCCCACGAAGGACGAGAAATTGAAACCGCAATTTGATATATATTTTTTTTAAATGTTGTACCGGATGTCCAAGAGGAGTTTAATACGAAAATGTGTACGCAATCTTATCTTCGATGTTGTGTATAATTGTGCAAGACATCGGCCTCATGTTGCTCGACATTGCTAAGCAAAATATTAATTGTGGTTCACTGAAACGTGTCTTCAAAACGGCTACAAATACATCGTTCATTTCCCGCAATATTGTATGTTTAACACCTAAATTGTAGCCGACAAGGAACCCTGCATCCAGCCGAAAAACGATGAGTTGACACATTAGTCATTCCAGGGTCTGTAACACAGCATTGAACATCGGAAAATGTTTTTGCCACAGGAAAAGTTTCAAGGTGAGTTTGATGCGCATTAGTTTTTTTTTACACCAACAATATTCATATCGCAGCATTTCTTTAACATTCCCTACCCTCCTTTCTATCAATTCGCTATACTACCTTTCAATGAAGCACTTGAAGTAAAATATTTTGTCTTGTTGAACTTCAACATTGTTTTCGTGTCCAGTTTGACAGATTACGGGTGAGTCAGCCAGTCACTTTTCTTCACGCGCATCAGTTGTCTAGAATATGTAAAACAAAATTTATCAAATCTTGAGAACATTATAGATAGAGAGACTATGTGCGGCCGTTCTCTGGAAGAGGGCTCCTATTAAAGGAAGCCTTTTGCCTTAGTCCTCCGTAGCGCAGGTTGAAACGCAGCCTTACCCAACCCATTCAAACCGAAGCTTCTGTATCGAAGAGAAAGCAATAACTGCACGTGTCTGAATGTGCATGAACGATAGCAAAAACTCGTCATAAGTCAGTGACGTGATTGGTTGCAGTGTGTCGAATACGCATTGTCTTATCTGCCTGTTTTTTTTAATAATTGCGAACGTGTTTAACATATTAATATGTCAATCAGACGAGCGATGTTTAAGAAAAGAGCTCCTGTATAGATCTCTCTAGTAATGAATATCATGTGGTTTCTGCTCTATTTCCTGTTCATGAAACAGAGCCAAGCAGCTGCCCTGCGTTCGTTTCCCAATACCCTCACTTTCAATAGGATGCTTGGCAAAAAGTGTCATGCCGATTGAAATTTCGTGTATATTTAAAAGTTCAGTTTAAGTTCATTGTATTTTGGTGAAAGTATCAAGTGATGTTTCTCTCAAAACCCCTAAGTCAACCTTCTCTCAAAAAAGTACAGTTATATATTCAATAAATATTAATTGAAAACCACTGAAAGTAATAAAAAGTCGATAATAATTGTTTCCGATTATGCAAAGGCGGGTTATCCTCAAATCAATTAAGACTCACAATTGATGGCTTTCTTGTGTAGCTGTGGGAGCCCCACATATACGGCAGGTAAAAGGAGAACTTTCTGAATGCTTTTCTGTGGCATTTGTTAACATTTTGCTTAAACTTTCAACGGAATTTCTCCAAATAGTAGTATTTAGTTAATCTGCAGACGCATACACATTTCATGGTTATCTTCAGGAGATTGAACGAAAATGCACCAGATCTGGTGACACGCAGTTTTCTTCTATAAGTAGGCAATGAAAGTGATCGACGAAGACCGTGGATCATTTACTTGCTATGCTACGGCGCACTTTACACTGTGATCTGCCAAATTCTGAATGTTCAAGGATTCTTCGTCAAGCAGGGATAGGTTACTCTGAGCAAAGTTATCTACACCAATCAAACTCTATCAACAACGTATTTTCTTAGACAAAAGCTCGCTCAATGTGAAATAGTCTGTATGCCCTAACTAATAGTTTCTCGGACATTCCTGATGAGAACAAGTGAGATGAACATGTCACAAAAGATTTCAAATATGGTCATCCGGTGCTTGACATCTTGGCTTTGAGATAGTGTTTTGATTTTGCCTCAACCCAAGCGTAAAATACGGTGCCACTGTCTGGTTTACCATACGCGCAAAGAAATTGTTTTAAGTTAAAAGTGTTTAACTGCTTCTGTCAATTCATCTACGCCCTTCTTTCTTATCTGCTATAGTTGAATAAAAAAGAACTGCATGAAGGTGTTTGTCTGGTAAATAATAATAATAATAATTATAATAATAATAATTTGTATATTAAAGGCCCAAGGGGCCCTGTCGTTACAAACTTAGTGCTTTCGTGAAAATAAAAATAATAATGATAATCAATGACTCTTACAAATAATTGTCATCGGCAGTAAAAAAACTCCTAGATCGGTGGATGAGTTCAGCGGGCCACCGAGTTCAAAAAAAGTTTAGGAGAAAAAACTGCCTTAATAGGTTAAAGGGTTTGATGTGGTTAGTTTGGGACCTGATGTTGAGGGTTCGTGAGGTTTATGGTCATGGGAAAAAATAATATATCGTTGAGTTAGGAAGGGGTCATCCGGCAGGCAGGAGAAGGCAGTAGAAGTCAAGGCAACGTCATCGAGTTGCGACCCACCAGATTCCAGAGCCAATCGCGAAGACCACAACGAAGGTTGCAAAAACGAAGAAAAATTCGCAGCCCTTGGAAGTGATGCTTGACTCTGCAGAGGGAAATGCTAACATATTTAGAAACCATTTTAGTATCCTGGGAAGAGCTTCAAATGCCAGGAGGACCCTTTTCAAAATCTACAACTTGCGTGTTTGGAAAGGAAACAGACAGTAACGACTTTTTTTCCTCTAAATTTAAATGCCTATATAATTTTCCTTTAAAAATCGACAGTGTAGAAGACAGTCTAATATCGAGAGGAAGATTGTTCCAAATAAAAGCATATTTGGAGGTAAAAAAGCGAGAACGGTTAGATGTGGAGCTATGGGGTGGTAAAATTATCATGGAAGAGTTACGAGTGGCGTAAGGTCGGTCAACTGGAAGGAGAGCATTAATTTGTGGGAGATTAGGCTTATTGTTAACGCGAAACAGAAAGCAAAGACCAGCTTCGAGTCTTCTTATCCAAAAAAAATTTCATGTTTGCTAATTGACATCTATCTGTATAACACATACCAGACCCAGAAACAGAAAATATTTTACGAGCTGACTTGTTTTCATAAGAAAGTTTAAATTAAGGAATAATAAGAGAAAGCGTCTTTTTCCTTCCGCGGCTGGTGGAATAAGACTGATTTTTTTAGGCAGTGGCAACTGCTCAATCATTATTTCGATCTAAATGGCGGCCGCCGGAAAATTACAACGCAACTAATATATCGCAGCAAACTGGTAACATAAACAGTAAAGGCCTAAATTTCTTGTCATCTATGGAACCACGTCAGAACGCTGACAACTATATCCACACCTTAAATTCATCGATGCCACCTACAAAATGCGTAGCTGGCATCGAAACTACTGAGCACGTTTTGCTCAAGGGGGCTAAGATTGCAATATGCGCAAGGTAAGTCAGGTTGGTTATGTATAAGCTCTTTCCGTTTAGTGCATTCAAAGAACCTTAAATCAATCAGGTCTATTTTTGCAGATATTGAGTAGAAGAATGGTATGGGATTACATTTCGTTAAAAACGAACACCACACATGAGTTTTTAGATTAAGGCACGTAGGTTTTTATCTTTTAAAGCTGACTGGTTTTCATTAGGAAGTTTAAATTCAGAAATAATAAGAGTAAGCGTTTTTTCCTTCCGCAGCTGGTAAAATAAGGGTGATTTTTGAGGCCCGGGCAACGGCTCAATTATCACTTCGAACAAATTGGAGGCTGCCGGCAAATTACGACGCAACTAATATATGGCAGTACATTGGTAATATATACGCTAAAGGCCCAAGTTTCGTGTCGTCTGGGGAACCACGCCAGAACGCCGATAATTGTATCCGCATCTCAAACTCATTGAAGCCATCTGCAAAATAGGTAGCTGGGGTAGGTGTATGGTCATCGATACTTCTAAGCCCGTTTTGCTCAATGGAGCTGAGGTTTCAATATACGTTTATGTAAGTCAGGGTGAGTTTGTATTTGATCTTGTTCTTTGGTGCATTAACAGAACCTTAAGTTACTGCAGTTCATTTTGGCAGATAATGAGTAGGAAAATTGTGTGGGATTAAATTTTGTTAAAGAATGCCACCACATTGGATTTAAAACACTAGCCTGTGCGTTAGCGCATAATGAGTTTGAAATCCAGTACGACGGCAAGGTCTGCTGCTTATCATGTGTTGGGCCTTCCCAGCATAGGACGGCTTATAGGCCAGCCTTATTCTTTCTGGAAGTCGGTGTCCTGATGGTGTCATGTCCTTACATTACAAAAATATTACTGAACCATTGTAAGTGTCATTGCCCTTAGTCACGTGCCCAAGTTATTTGTATTTAAACACCATGATAACATCACAAACCAGGGTGGGTATGCCCCGTTACTGATCGCTTATCACTGAAGTCCTGACCAAAAACCGGCAAGATGGTCAGACAACAGCGTAGTTGTAAACGCCTTGGCCTCTACCTTACCAGGCAATGGATTCAAGCTCAAATGCTGCACTATAAATGGGTACCCTTAGCTGACGTCTGCGTTTAAATCGAAAATGGCTTTCCTGTACGTTCCTGTTATGAAGGTATATTGTTCGTTTTTTAAATGGATGTTTATGTAAGGAAGATAATGACAAATAATGTGTTTAAAGCACGTGAAGTTGTGTGCCATTTACCTAGGGGAAAAGGAAAATGAGATACGAAATTCCAAATGATGAACATAGCAGAGATTTACTTAAATTTAGTGAAATGTATTGGAAGTACAGCCTCATATCTGCATATAACCGAAACCTGCTCAGAGTCTCGTATAATTATGTCTGCAGTATCAGTACTGTTTGTCTGAGAGCTTAGACTTCCTCCATGCCTCGGCACTAAAGGTGCTTGTTTTAGTCAGCTGAATTATATTGTGGACATGCAGTACAGTTCCAAAGTTATTTAGTTTTTTTTTAAATTTGGCAATACTTCAAACGTCAGTTTATCAGCCCTTCGCAATTTCGGAGCTTGACACTATTACGTCTGCTTGTATTCATGCATGTCATTCGCGCACTCCAATTTCTTCTGATCATCTGCTGTCCCGTTTCCCTTGAACCTCGATATTTCTATGCATCAACCAAAGTGCTTGAACTAAAAAGCGTCTTTGATCCAGTTGCAATGTACGATTAAACGATTTAATAAATTTTGAACACTGAAAATGAATGATTACGATGAACATGGATTTTGATTAAAATGTCCGTCAATGACAATCATCTTCCTCGGAATAATCACGAAAATGTCTATTTTACAGACGAGTTGCACAACAAATAGCGTCAATTATATCTGACAATAATATTATATCACACTCGCACATACATACTAAGTAAAATCCTAGACACACGATTCCTATTCATTGAAATATAAAGTCTGGCCCATTCGTCCCCACATATTGTCATTAGAGCACTTTCTTCAGCCTTTACTGCAATGTGGCCACGGTATATGCAAAAGGAATTTACCAGCAAATACAGGGGACACTAGGAAGACTTTTTCTGCCTTCTTAAGAGGGGACGAGTCAGCAGAACGATAACGGAGCTCCACTTCTCCCCTCTTGCCTCCCACAGTGGACTTTCCTTACTGACCAAAGATTCGCTCCGGACGGTAAAATTGGCTGAATAGTTATTGAAGCCTGGACAAAAGATTGCGCGAACACCAACTTCCGATCGATTGCCAAGACAAGCTCTTTTTGGTCTATTGTCACGTGCGGCAGCTGGAGCACAAGTTCGCATGTGTGAATGCGAGTGTGATCGGCTAAAACCGATGAAAAATGGTTAGATTTGTGCTGGGAAAATACTCCTCGACAGGCAAAATAAACCAAGCCATCGATTGAAATCCTGCCAAACAAGGGATCCGAACAAGGCTCAAACTTGCTCAGAACGGACCGAAAGAAGTTACACCAAGCCGACAACCAACAGCCACTGAGGCAGGGAGCGGGAGTGATTAGAAGTCGCATGACCGGAGGAAGGCGGTGGCGGCGACTGGGAATTATCCAACCAGCACGGCGTGCTTTCTCACGCACACGAACGTGAAGCCGACAGAGCTTCCAGCAAAAGCCAACAGCTGATCGATTAAACATATGGCAGATAGGAGGACGGCACCGCGGCAACCATCTCAGCCGCGCAGGGCACAAAGAAGACGCGGACCCACCGTTGGTCAGCAGCAAACACGTCGGAGCAGACGATCGGCGAACGCACGTGGAGGGAACGCGGTTAACTCACAAGATCGGTGGCGAAGAGATTTCACTCAAGGCCCGCGGAAAAGTAAGCACGATAATCTGACGATGGAAGCGAGTGTGCTTTTAAAACGTCAGCTTAAATACGATTTGGCCCGCGGACCTGCCACTAATTCTTCCTCTTCTTTGGGAGACGATGCACTCGATAGCGTATCTGGACCCCGAATCTTTAGGCATATTAGCGTATAAAGATCGTTTTACCTGTTCTATTGTAAATCTTTTCCTCACTTTCTTTCATTTCGTCTGATTAAGAGCACAGGTTACAATCTCAAAAAATCACAAGTTTATCTTGATTCGTCCAAAGAACCTCTTCAGAAATGTGCGAACACCGATCATATAGGCTTCCAAACTAAACAAAAAATCGTGTGGTGGTCAGATGTCCCCAACCTGTGACCACCTGCCCGGCCGATTCTTGCGGAATCATTAATAGCAGTAAGGGGGGCATGACAGCACCTGGGGGGTACTTGATACAGAAAGGTTTTGGATGTATTAGCCTTCATCAGCCAAGCATAAACTGAAGACCAGCTAGTCGGACAACACTAACAAACGCACTCACATACAGTGCAGTTGGTCCACTGCAGTTGTCTATCAAATGGGTCATTAGCACTTCATCGAACCGCAGTTAATCAGTGCCTTGCCACCTGCACTTTGCTGTCACTGCTGATCGGGTACATATTCACTCAGTAATGTGCCAACACCTATCGAATAGGCTTCCGAACCAAACAAAGTTCATTGGGTGGTCAGAGGTCCCCTACTTGTGAGCGCCTGCCGGGCCGATGCTGGCCAAGTCATAATAGCAGTATGTGCTGTATGACAGCATTTGAGGGTTACTTGACACAGAACTGTTTTGGGTTTATTAGACTTCATATGTGAAGCACCCTCGCAAATTTAAAAAACAAACATAAAACAACTTGTTTACGTTCATCTTCTTTCAGCGAAGGTATTTAGTTTTTTCCAGACAATACAGAAGCAAGTTAGATGATAGTGCGGTTCAGATAGCACTTTGTGTGCAACTTAGGTACGGGGCTAGCTTTAATATTACCCCTCATGCACACATAGCCTGTCTGTCTACAACGGACTCAAAATAGTGTAAATGTTTTGCACGAGTTGTCTAGAGAATGCACAAGTAAGAGACCAATTAAGGCGTCAAATGGAGTTCTGTGGTCCACAATCAATTCGTGCATGCTCTCTCACGACTGAACGACATGCCAGTCTGAGTTACAACTTCCCCTTTACATCTTCTGTAAACAAGATATTGTTCCTACTACTCTGGCCTTCCCAAAGCTTTGCTTATCATCCTACGAACTACAGTCTGGAAAATCGCAGTCCTTATGGATAAGCCTTTGAAGGCGTTACATTTGCCGAAAAGACAACATTTACTAGGACCCCTCCTCTGAGTCTTGGTACACACAAAATTTTTCTTTATCACGTGGAGTCAACATTATATAGGTTTTTCATTAAGCTTACCCAATTACGATAAAAGTTCCTAGAAGCGTCGATCGGAGTCGAATCTGTATCGTAGGGAAGGACTTTACGGAGCTAACGCTCTATTACTTTTGCGTTGACGCTACACTGTTCGCTGTGAAATTATCCACATTTCGATCGATTTTACACGTCCAACATAACCCATCGCATGGAATGCACCAATAAACAACACTAAGCTGACTGTGCAAGCAGGATATTCTAAACAATCACACACAGTACACGAAAAGAACTGCTAGCCTCACTCAATTATTAAAGGCAGTTTTGGCAGGTTTGCTTAATTTAGTTGACCCACAATTTCAAAAAAATGGCCGCGTAATTATCTTCAAGGAAATATGTCAGGAACGCCTAAATATAGTATTTATTCCCAGTTTCTAGACAACTGATTTTTCTCCGACAATGCGCGTTGTGAAGGACAGTTGACCAAGACGTAAGCCGAAAGCCTCGCATTTCCGCTGTGCAGAAATGGAATGTTGGCAGATCCACAATATTAAGAATGCTACAATATCTGTCAAATGCAGATTTGCACGCAATTCTTAATCAGGATAACTAGATTACCAAAGATAATGTGTATTATAACATAACAGAATTCAAAGTTTAGTACTGTCAACAAGGAGACGAAAACTATCGGACTCTCGCGAAGCTGATATCACTGCATTCAAGTTCCCCAACACAGATAGGTTTTGAATATAGGTGAGGGGCTTAACAGAAGCATATGACAGCGCCACAATCTAGGTTATACTAGAAGTGACACAAGGGTGGTGACAAACGTGCTTTTATTCATTTTTATCAATCCCAGAGACGATCGTGCTTTTCTGCGTCGTAGGAAACTGCACGTAGGTGAATCTATACATCGGTTGTTTTATGAATAAAAACCAGTGCCCAAAGCATGCTTTATCATTCACTTTCATTTTAGCGGTGGTGTTGTTAAAATGACAAGAACCATTGCATAAAGTACCACTCCAGAAAAAACGATTTGTAGCTACGCATTTTGCAGAATATAATTATCGGCAGCCCCATAACTAACTGAATAACCCAGTGATCGTTAAATTCCAAAAATCATGGAACTCACCAAGGGAGCTGATGAAAAGCTGATATGCATTGTCCAAAAAATTAAATTTCTGGCATGGAATGTGCAAGAATTCACGTCAATAATTGTTTCAATGAAACTATGAAAAAAGTTTAAGAATCAGATTATCTACTGAATGGTAACCATTGTTCAGCAACCGATACATATTTTTGTGCAAAGGACCTGCTTTACTTT